>OY744549.1:17789410-17899410 GCA_963556195.1 Sepiola atlantica | reverse complement strand
ACAATAGACTGTAGTATGTTCATCATAAAATAACCCAGTCAAATGTATTTGTAATAACTTCCTTTCAGTGGACTCGACTGATGTGTAAAGCATGGCCACTTTCCTCATCAGTTACTAAATGATATGAAAAGCATTGAAATAAAAAACAATGTTTAACCGACATTGCTTTCAAGTCTTCCTTCAACCGTTTATACATTCAGGTTTTCCTTCAGCCGTCATTTCATTCAAGTTTTAATTCAATCATCATTGGTTTCATGTCTTCCTTAAACCATTGCTTTTAAGTTTTCCTTAAATATTGCTTTCAAGACCATATTCAAAGTTACTAAATGATATGAAAAGCATTGAAATAAATAACAATCAGCATAAACAAATTTTTCAAACTTTCATTCAATATCCAGTCGATCATCAAATGTCAAAGCATTCATCCACATGTAATATAATTTTATTGGGTTGGAAATAAACGAGTCATATTTGAAACAAAATCATTTATGGGTTAAATATATACATAATTTCTTATCTTCAAATTTTTATACAATTATTTGTTGAACCAAAAGCAATGGAATAGAATTGCCAGATTGATATCATGCGATTCAAAAAGTAGATGAGTTGCAAACAAAATGAGATTATTACAATCGTTTTTGGAGATCGTCAATAAAATATTGGTGTTTCTCAAATAATATTCGAAATAATTTCTTTCTTTTGTTAACTATAACAACTGTTAGTAATAAAAATATTCTTACATTTTTGAATCTCATTAATGAAGGTTTTGTTGATATTTAGTCAAATATTATCTGAAAGTAAAGGAATTAATTATTTTTATTAATTGATAAGTATTGGAACAAATATTCTCATTATATTTAAAATTGAATGAATAATGAATTTGGGAACTTCTGAATAAAATTGTACATAATAACTTAGCCGACAATGCTGAAAGCTATCTCTTATTTATGCATTAAAGAAATAACCGTGTCTACACATGCTAAACATCATAAAAATAATGTTACTTTCAAAGAACATGTATGAAATAAATAACTTTTAATTGTTTTTTATTTTGCAGAATATCCAGCATTCAGGAAAAGACAAGTATTATTGGATTTGAATGGATCTACATTCTCTTGGTGGCTTCAAATACAGAAATGTCTTACAAAAATATATTTTGGAATTTTTTATATAAATTGCCTAAAGTTAAAAGCCGGTAACGACAGAAATATTGTGAACTATACGCGTTTTATGATAATATATTGGACAAAACATTTTCTTCACTTCCTAATGTTTTATGATAATATATTGGACAAAACATTTTCTTCACTTCCTAATGTTTTATGATAATATATTGGACAAAACATTTTCTTCACTTCCTTATGTTTTATCATAATATATTGGACAAAACATTTTCTTCACTTCCTAATGTTTTGTGATAATATATTGGACAAAACATTTTCTTCACTTCCTAATGTTTTATGATAATATATTGGACAACACATTTTCTTGTCAACTTCTTGACTTCCTAATCTCATTCAATTGAACACTAGCTCAAATACTTGTCACTAATGCATATGACTAATGAACCACTAGATGCAAAAAACTAATGCACTCATGGGTTCATATGGCTAATGCAGTCATGGGCACATTTAATATTTAGAAAGTTTTCTATATTGGACTGAATTCTGAGAATCTCGATACATGATGTTATTTATGGAGGGGTATAATATCATCTGGATTAGATATGTAAAAAGCCACTGAATATATAATTTAAGTTCCGTTTTCATCGATTTGCATAGATCAGTCCTCAATTTCAAATCCATAAATCTCATAGCTGACACACGGAGGTGCACACAAGTCTTCACATTAATATATTATCAATTACAATGAAAAACAATTTTTTAATGAAACATGAGAATATGTCATGAGCCTATTTCAACCATCTGCTAAATTTACAAATCATAAAAAATGGCAAGAAATGTGAAGTCATTTCGTTTCTTATAAAAGAGCACTATATGAAAGCATACAGTTAATACAATTGTACTAAAAATAGGAAATATTTCGACTTAAAAAATGAACTATAAATCTGATGCTGGAGAGGAAGCATATTCTTGTGAAATATGTGGCTCTTTTTTTCTAAAGAAACAAAAGCTGTTGCGACATATGCAAACACACGCGACGAAGAAAATGTATACTTGTGAAGTATGTGCTTCTTCTTTTACAAGGAAACAACATATGTTGCAACATATGCGAACACATACTGGAGAGAAACCATATTCTTGTGAAGTATGTGGCTCTTCTTTTACAACGAAACAACATATGGTGCAACATATGCGAATACATACTGGAGAGAAACCATATTCTTGTGAAGTATGTGGTTCTTCTTTTACAAGGAAACAACATATGTTGGAACATATGCGAACACATACTGGAGAGAAACCATATTCTTGTGAAATATGTTCATCTTCTTTTACACAGAAGCAAGCATTGTTGCGTCATATACGAACACATGCTAGAGAAAAACCATATTCTTGTGAAATATGTGACTCTTCATTTACAACGAAACAACATGTTTTGCAACATATGCGAATACATACTGGAGAGAAACCATATTCTTGTGAAGTATGTGGCTCATCTTTTAGAAGGAGACAAGATATATTACCACATATGCGCACACATACAGGAGAGAAACCATATTCTTGTGAAGTATGTGGCACTTCTTTTACAAGGAAACAACATATGTTGGAACATATGCGAACACATACTGGAGAGAAACCATTTTCTTGTGAAGTATGTGGCTCTTCTTTTACAAATAAACACTATGTGGTTATTCATATGCGAACACATACTGGAGAGAAACCATATACTTGTAAAGTATGTGGCTCTTCTTTTATAAGGAAACAAAATATGTTGCTACATATGCGAATGCATACTGGAGAAAAACCATATTCATGTGAAGTATGCGGTTCTTCTTTCACACAGAAACAAAATATGTTTAAACATATGCTAACCCATACAGGAGAGAAACCATTTTCTTGTGAAGTATGTGGCTCTTGTTTTCCAAGTAAACAAAGTATGTTGCGCCATATGCGAACACATACAGGAGATAAACCAAATTCTAGTTAAGTATTTCTGTCTTTTTGTAATGAAATATATATTGCAGCTGATCACATTATAAACGGAATAATATTGTTTGAAGTATGTATCATTTAAACTTTTCCCTACATAGAACATGTTGAAGCACTTCTGAACACATACTGCAAATGGGAAATGGTATATTATTTATTACACAGTTTTAGTATGTTGCAGTTATACAAAAGTGTACTGAATAGAAATCGAAGTGTTTTAAGTATGTTTCTCTTTTGCAATAAAAACTCATACTGAAGTAACACCATATTATTTTTATCTATTATCCTTATCTTGTACACAGAAACCAAATTGGTTGTCACACAGGAGATAAATTCCAGTAATCAGAGGCGCAACTTGATCATGAAAATGAACTTTAAAAATTACCTGGTTTATAGACCTTGGGAACTAATACAGGTGAGGTTCAACTTGCACTTAAAAGAAACGGTTTGAATTCTAAAATAATCTCTCAGAGTGTAATAATTGGATTCTTTTCATAGACAAAAAAGTTGTTGATGCATAGGTTAAAACGCAAGTAGTTGAAACATATCTGAGCTGACATATAAGACCAATTGACAATATTAATTCAATGCAAATCTGATAACCTATTTGAAAATGAAATTAAAATATGGAGAAAAGTGTTAGAAAAGACTTGTTTCATAACAGGAACATAAAGTAAATGCTAACGTCTCATTAAATTTGAGTATGACCGTTCAGACATACGATCAGAAATCAATTTTGATTTAATGAGAGGAAACGATGACTTAAAAAATCACATCTCAAAATTTTACATATAATTGCATATTACTTTAATACTTTTTCACAAAAATAAAATAATCTCACCCAAAATGCATAGGCAATATTTATAGTAACATTTACTATTTGTACAATATACCTCGAAAACTGGATAATTATTTGTAAACAAATTTGCATATTATTATTATTATTGGATGGAAAATGAGTATTTGTATTCCATTTTATTTAATCTGTGTGAGCAATAAATAGTTGTTTGATTGCCTTTAATTAAAAGAACATGTTATTCTTAAAATAAATCGATTTTAAAAGCATGTCATGTTTAACTTTTTTGTTCTCGTACAGATACTGAATATACAGCTGGTCCCAAATTGGCTGGGGTACGCTTTACCGTTGTTGTTTCTTTCCTTTTTTTTCTATTTCCCTTTTTCTTTTTCTTTCTTCTCTCTTCTATTACTCGTTACATTGTTCGTTCTTTCTATTTTCTTCCTCTTTCTTTCATGAATTTATTTTTAGCGTTTCTCTCACCCTTGTTCTTACTGTATTTTTTCAATTTGTCTTTTCGCTTTCAATTTCTGAATTTTTTTTGCGGTTTCTTTTATTTTGCTTGTTTTTCTTTTTTTCTTCTTTTTTTTATCTCTCTTACATTTGTCCATTTCTAGTATCTTTCCTTATTTGTTTATTTTTTCTTCATTTCTTTCAATCTTCTTTGCATCAAATTTCACCGTTTTCTCCCTTCTTTCATCGTTACTTTTATGTTTTTTTTTAAATTTTATTTTTGCTTTCTCTCTATTTCTGGCATTTATTTTTATCATTTCTCTCGTGTTTTATTCCTTTTGTTTCTTTCTTTTGTGCATTTAATGTTGTCGTTTCGCTCTTTTTCTTGAAACACTTTTATTCAAATTTGTTCTTTTTCTTCTTCTTACTTTTCCCTTTTGTCTTGTATATATATTTCACGTTCTCTCATCTTTTAATCATTCTTTCTTCTTTCTTTTTCGCATTGATTTTCACTGTTATTCTCATTCTTTACTGTTTTTATCTTTGTAATTTCTTTTTTCTTTTCTTTGTTGTCTCTATTTTTCATAGATTTATTTTTACCATTTCTCTCATCTTTTATTCCATCTTTTTCCCCTTTTTTCTTGTTTTTATTTTTACTGTTTCTCTCATTTGTGTTCTATATTTATCTTTTAGCTTTAGTTCTTATGACTTTTTTCATCAGTGATAGTCAAAAACAATTTTTCATTATGAAAATTTTTGTGAAATTACTATTCATCTAAAAAGCACAGTATTATGTTCGCTTTCTTTTTGGTATGAGGTCAGTTTTGAAAAATATAAAAAATAAATCTGCTTTTATTTCATGTCCTTTTCAAAAATTATTTGAAAAAAGAAATTGTATTAAAAATGTTTTTGCTTTTCTAGTCTATATATTGTCTAGTCTATATTTTTTAAATATTGTTAAACAAAAAATGTTATAATCGTTTTAAGGAAATAGTAATTATTCAGACCTCATGCTGACATTGGCGTTAAATTTATTTTTTAAGTGGAAGTGAAATGCGGTCTTTGAATTGGTTACTTTATTGAAAAGAAATTTTATTAACTAAGAAATAAAAATAGCATTGCATTCATAAGGGAGATTCTGAAAAGAGAGAATGATTGAAAGGAACAATGCAAGAAGGAGGAATAGAAACGTTATTAAAACCAGGAAATTGTTTTCGTTTTTTACATGACAATGAAACATTTTATTTACAATATGTATAAGTTAGTTGCATTGCCGTGAGAAGGAATGTTTATGAAACTGAAATCATTTTAAGGAAAAAGTAATGATGGTAAATCTGTGGGAAGGGAAATTTATTTGGTGAAGGGGAAATGAAATGTGTTGTTCGAATTGATTTGTTTATTTAAAAGAAATTTGCATATGGCATCTTATCAATCGACTAAGTTTTCTCTCATTTCCTTCTAGCTCCGTGTCTTCGATTTCCCTATACTCGGTCTCCTCCCACCAGAATTAAATAAGCTGTTAAATTTATAGTATGTTGGGAAAATATATCGCATAGCAAAAATGATCATATATTTTTATTGGTTTTCCAATTTCTGTTTTGTAAAATGGCGTCGGTGGATTTCCTGAGTCACCTCCCTTCCCCTTGTAAGCATCTTGGTAAACTCCCTTCCCCTTGTAAGTATCTTGGTAAACTCGTTCTGACTCACTTTTGTTGTATCCGTTTTGATAAGAGAAACAGAAATACGTGTACTGCATTTAATTTAAAGATACTTAGTAAAGTTAAGAATCAACAGAATAGGTTTTCTAAAAGCATAACTATTCTTACAACACAGCTAAACATCTATTTGTTAGTGGTAAAACAGGATAATATGTAGCAGTTACCTCCTCCTTTCATCCATAACTGCACCGGCTGGCCGTTAGGTGTCACTTATTCACCGACAGGTGGCGTTGAGAAGTGACACCAGAGTTATCTGCCCTTCGGACTATACAAGCCGGTGCAAAACGGAAATTCTCTCTCTTTTCATTCAACAGCCTCGCAGAGACAACCCGTCGGCATAGCTGGGACGCATCGCTGAGAGCAACAACGAGGAACCCCGGACACCGTCTACTTCTCTCTTCTACCTGTACCAAACGGTATAGGTATCCTCGGTCAATAAACCCTCTATTTTGTTACCTGTTACTCAGTTGTTCGTTCAATTCATTTTGTGTGATAAAAGTAAGGAAGGGACAAACCATCCCTATCATTACAAGTACATTTGTCAGTGAAATATTAATAAACAGAACTAAAAATATTTGGACAACATCAATATGTCTTCCCTTGTAGTTTATTAACTAGTATTGTTTCTTTAATTGTAACTATGCAAGAATTATATCTACGGTAGACGACTCCATGTCATTGTCTATATTCTAGAGGTGAATATCTTGCCCAACAGGTTTTTATCAACTGCCGGTTTTTTCACAACATTAACTGTAAATTAACATGCTTATGGCTACAATAGATTGCCCTCCCTATTGCTCACGTCAATTACATAATCGCAAGTATGACATGCCACACATCTTCTCTAAAATCAATAATAGTTTTTTGTTTCGTCGACTCTGTTATTTGTGGCTCACACCTAACACTGCATCTTTTCTCTCTACAGAATAAGAACGCATTCCTGTATCCAACAAAATGTATTCCCCAAAAACCATTATTTTTCAAAGGAACAATATTTTCTACTAAATCATTTCAAATATTGGCATTCAATTCTGTAAATAAATCGTCATGTTTGATCTTGAAAAAATTCACACTCTGACTTTTGAATTCTGTACTTTCTCTCCAACGCTCGTTAATTCTTACATGCTGTAACGTCTAACTGTACAGAGAATCACTTCGCGACTAGTCCGCAAAGATTTCACTTTTTATCGTCTCTTCACCAGCTTTACAGCAGTTTCCAAGTAACTAAAGTAATATTATTTAAACATTTTCGACTAGTGTCCTCATTTTTGTTCTCGTTACTACACGGTATAATAAATTTAGAGGTATTATCTTGTAAAAGTAAGTTAGAGGTATACAGATGCCAACCTTCGTAATAGAAATAACCTATAGAGATATCCTAAACCCATAGTCAATGTGCGATAGTTGTAGATTGAAGAATGCCAGTTTCACATGATACACAAGTATATGAAAGTTTGTTTCTGGAAACGTCTGGTGTATTACGTGCTATTACATGTCACGTGTGGGTTAGTATTTTGAATATTAAACATTGTATGAAAGTTCAATTTGGTACAGTGCGAAATTATTATTAATTACATCGGGATTTATATCTTCAATCATATTGATACGCTACGTATAATGTTATGTTTTCGACTGTCAGTCTTAACTTCAAGTGTACAAGAATTCCAATTATAGTTACAGAAAAGAAACATGTTTCAGATGTAGCTTAAAACTTTATCGGTGAGTGAATTAGACAACGAGCTGGGTCGGGATTTATTAATATTGAAGTCTTATATTAGCATGTACCGCTCCTTTCCACAAGATGGGTCTAAGAGAAAAACAAATGATACATTTGCCAAACTTTAACCCTAACCCTAACTTTAGGGTTCAGGGAAAAAGAACAGACGACCCCCTGACGACCCCCTGGCACCAGCTTGGACACATCGCAGAGAGCACAAGCGAGGAACGAGGAAACGCTCTCTCTCCGCCGCCGTCGCCACTTGACGACTACTACCATACCATCTTCACCTGAAGAATCTACGGGCGGCCCTAAGAACTCTTATATTCTTCCTCTTCCCCAGACGGACACTGTCCCACTCTCTTCTACCTATACCAAACGGTATAGGTAACCTTGAGTTAATAAAACCATTTTTGTTATAGTTACAGAAATACTTTTCGTTGTTTCGTTTCTTTACGAGAAGATAAAAGGATAACCCCTTTCACCCACTAATCATCACCTTACAAATGGTGACCCGACGCTAAAAGAAAAAAAACAGACCTTCTCATATACGAAACGTGAGGAAAAAACTGAATATAAAAGACAAACAAAAAAAAACCTTCGAAAAGTTATTTCTGCGACGAAAGGGTTTTAAAACTCAATCCCACGGCGACAAAAAAACTCCGTCGTTTTAAAAAAAAAACAGTCACAAATTGAGCAAGACACGAAACTCCGCGTTTTTGTAAACAAAAAGAAAAAATTTTAACCTTGAGAGATTCGGAAACTTTAAATTCTCTTTAAAAGCTTAAAAAAAGGACAGTTATTTTTAACACCAAAAAAAAAAACTACCGAAATCCCTTTTTTTTCTCTCTCTCTCTTTCTCTCTATCACAGTAAAGGCGTACTTCGCATCGAAGAAACTTTTTCTTTTATAAAATATTTTTCTGTCTTTAACTGAACGAATTCTTGACAGAGAAATACTTCAAAATACCTTAAAATATAAAACTATTAGCAAAAAAAAACTTTTTTCCGAATTTAAAACAAGTTTCAAACAACTTTAGACGGTCAGACTCTTCGACGCCGTGACGTGTCAACCCTCCAAAATGGCGCTGACCAATTCTTTTGACTTCAACCGAAGAAATTAGATTCAACAAACGAAGAAAGAAAGCATTCTTTTTGCCTTTAACAAAAAAAATACTCTTGTTTTTACGAATAATTTTTTTTAAAAGGTCCCTTAAAAGAGTAAGTACATTAGTTTTTTTTCTTTTTACACACAAATACATACACACAAATATATCTATCCCCCCGGTCACAAAAAAAATACATACTTATTATTTTTTTTTAACTTTCTGGCTTTCTACACTTACACAATTTCTCTTTTGTTGTTTCTCTCTGAAATGTGTGTCCATTACGATATTTTCAATGTTCATTTAACTTAGATTATTTGGTATGGGGCCCCATAAAAAATAATGAGCGTTTTACCTGCATTCGCCGGCGACGTTCGCGTTTGGTTTGCCCAACTTTCTAGGCTGCCGCATGAGGTCAAGGCGATTCTGGCGCCTATGGTGGAGACGAGCTCTGTCGACGTAGTGGCTGTTTCGGCAGATAAAGTGATGGATTGTGTCATTCGACATAACCCCATTTCCCACCGTCAGCCACAGGTTGAGGTCTCTTCTTTATGTGCTAACGCCGGAGACAGCAGTCAACATGTCACATTGGCCATACTCCAGGCGATAAAGCGACTTGAGAGAAACATGCGAAAATTAAGCATGCCTAGGTCTCAATCGCCTAGACGTCGTAATCGTTCGTCGTCCCCACACCATCGCCACTATAATAAGCCAGGATAGTGTTACTACCACAGTCGCTATGGCAACCAAGCACATAAGTGTAAACAACCTTGTTCGTTCCCTAACCAGGGAAACTAAATTCTGGGGACCCGAGCACGGCACGGTCTCCACTAGGTTCTCATGATAACCGTGCATATTTCATTAGGGACTCAATATCCCAAGCACGTTGCTTGGTTGATACTGGGGCCGCTTACAGTATTTGGGCACTGAAACGACTAGCTTAAAATCCACCAGTGTCGTCCATTTCACTGCAAGCCGTAAATCACTCCCCTATTCCCACATACGGTCAAATTTCTCGTTCTTTGGACTTGGAATTGTGCAGAGACTTTACGTGGGTCTTTACAGTCGCGGATTTACCCTACCCCTATTCTGGGCGCGGACTTTCTGCACCACTTTAATCTATTAGTGGACATGCGCAGTCGACGGCTGATAGATGCTAATACGGAACTTTCCGTACCGGGTTTTAAATCAAACACCCCATCTGTCAGCCCGATATTCTTTGTTGCCGCAACCGATGACCCATACCAGACCCTACTCCATTTCTACCCAGAGTTAACGAATCTTAATTTTGTTGTGAGTAATCCAACTGACTCAACAAAAGCTCCTGTGTTCTCACGCCCTCGTCGCTTACCTGCAGAGAAACTAAAAGCGGCGAAGGCGGAATTTAACCATATGCTGCAACTGGGAATTTTACGCCCCTCGTCCAGTCCTTGGGCTTCCCCTTGGCATATGGTCTCGAAGCGCTCCGGAGATTGGCGTCCGATAGGGGACTATCGACAAGTCAATGCCATGACGTTACTTGATCGTTACCCAATCCTACATATACAGGACTTTGCTTCGTCTCTGCACGGTTGTAAGACCTTCTTCAAACTGGACTTAGTAAAGGCTTAACATCAGATTCCACTGAATCCGGCCGATATACCCAAAATGGCGGTAACAACTCCTTTTGGAGCGTTTGAATTCCTGACTATGCCTTTCGGTTTGCGAAACGCGGCTAGTACCTTTCAACGCTTCATGGACGAAGTAGTGTGAGATCTTGACTTCGTCTATAATTACATAGACGACATACTTGTGGCAAGTGCCTCACCTGAGGAACATGCCACCGATCTTCGCCTACTGTTCGAACGGTTTCAGCAATACCAGGTGAGGATTAACCCTGGTAAATATGTTTTCAGTGCTTCGTCACTAGTTTTCCTGGGCATATTTCCCTTGCCTGAAAAAGTTAAAGCTCTACAAGACATTCAACCACCCACTTCACTTCGCCAACTAAGGCACTTTCTGGGTCTGTTAAATTATTACAGACGTTTTATCCTACACTGCGCGGATCTATTGTCTCCTCTTTTCGACCTGTTACGTAAAAAGAAGAAAAACGAGCAGATTTCACTGAATGATATTCAGCTGAAAACCTTCAATGAAGTGAAGCAAAAACTAGCAACGACATCCTTGCTTGCACATCCTGTGTCCAATGCCCAGTTTTCACTGGTTGTTGACGCATCGGGCACAACTGTAAGTGCAGTGTTGCAACAGCAGCACCAAGGCCAACTGCAACCTCTCGAATACTTTTCGAGACAACTGAAACCAGTAGAACAACGTTACAGCACGTTTGGCCGTGAACTACTGGCAATGTACCTCGCAGTGAAATACTTTCAGCATTCAATCGAGGGCCTTCAATTCGTGATCTACACTGGTCACTGTCTACTTACATACGCACTGCGTGCTAAGCCGGACAAATATTCTCCTCGCGAAACTCGTCACTTGGATTTTGTTTTGCAATTTACCAACGATATTCGACATATATCTGGTGAACAGAATGCGGCGGCAGACGCCTTGTCCCGCCTTCCTATAAAATTATCTGTCTTCACCTTCGGATATCGAGCTACAGCAGATGGCTTTAGACCAGCCATGTCTGGACACTCTGGATCTGTCGTCACCTGAGTTTGCAAATTGCAAATTCAAATACCTGCCCGTGCTCACTTCGGACACGCAGATCATCTGTGACACTTCAACAGATTCACCACGCCCTTTTGTTCGTAGGGTTGTTTTTAATACCCTTCACAACTTGGCATACGCCGGACTCAAAGCCACAGTGAAGCTGATTTCAGCTAGATTTTTCTGGACAAATATGAGACGTGATATCACTGCCTTGACACGTTCCTGCGTATCCTGCCAAAAGTCAAAGGTGCACAAGCATATCCGTGCACCCCTTGGAATATTCAGCACTCCAGACGCTCGATTCAGCCATGTTCATATTGATCTGGTTGGACCATGGCCTGTCAGTCAGGGATTTACTTATCTCCTGACCTGCATAGACCGTGTTACACGGTAGCCTGAAGCCATCACTCTAAGTGACATTTCGGCTGAATCCGTAACGCGAGCTCTTATATCGGGCTGGATATCGCGCTATGGAGTCCCCTCAACTATTACCACCGACCGTGGTGGACAATTTGAATCCCACCTATTCCAGGAACTTTCAAGGATTTTAGGGATTAAACGTATCCGTACGGCCAGCTATCGTCCAGCTTCCAATGGGATGATAGAACGCTTCCATCGCCAATTGAAAGCAGCGATGGAGCGAGTACGTACCTGTTGTCCTTCTTGGCTGTCGCGCCGCGATCAAAAAGGACCTCGGATACTCTTCAGCCAAACTTGTCTATGGACTACCTCTATCGTTGCTGGGTCAAATGCTGACCCGTATAGATTTAACGGCAACAGATACAGCTCTGTATATAAACAGACTGCGTGCTTACTTTAATGAGCTCCCACCTCTGCACCCTAGGAAACAGACCATTAAATCTTCGGTTCCTAAAGACATTTCCTCGTGGACTCATGTTTTTTGTGCGAAAAGACTCTGTGAAAGCCTGTCTTACTCCTCCTAATTCTGGTCCTTATCGCGTGCTTTCACGCACTGACAAACTTTTCACCCTTGATATTGGTCGCAAAATAGACACCATATCCATCGACAGGGTGAAAAGAGCTTTTCTTAACGCAGAAACACCTGAGCCCCATATTCCCCGTTACTGTGCATCAGACAACTGCAAACACACATTTACTTTTAGAAACCTCTAAAGAAAATTATGTCACCACCACACGTAGTGGTCGACGAGTACATTGGCCCAAAAAACTGTCTAAAACTGTCTATACATATAGAATGAGCCTTGTACTTTATTTTGCAAAACATACTTCTCACATTAAGGATCCACACTTCTCCGAAATTACTTTTTTCAAAGAGAAGACAAACTCTAATATATATATATATATATATATATATATATATATATATATATATATATATATATATATATATATATATATTTTCATTAATATTATAAAATCTCCTGAAAATACTTCTTGCAGAAAATACTTTTCCCTGCAAAGCAAAAAAAAAACAACAAAAAAGACTTTTTAAACATTTGTTAATTGACAAATTTTGTATTTTTGTTATTTCCCTACTGCTACACTTCCTTTCATTCCCTGTCGGCTTTCAGCCTAAGCTGGAGGTTATGTTACAGTCACCAATAGGGACTACTTTTGAATGCGTAATCACTGTCACTGTGAGCTGGCTTGTCCAATCAAATCACAGGGCGCAGTAATATCGTTAGTTCCCTAAGGGAAAACTTAACTTCCCTTAGGGTTCGAGGAAAAAGAACAGACGACCTCCTGGCACCAGCTTGGACACATCGCAAAGAGCACCAGCGAGGAACGAGGAAACGCTCTCTCTCCGCCGCCGTCGCCACTTGACGACTACTACCATCTTCACCTGGCAGCCCTAAGCACTCTTATATTCTTCCTCTTCCTCAGACGGACACCGTCCCACTCTCTTCTACCTATACCAAACGGTATAGGTAACCTTGAGTGTATAAAACCCCTTTTTGTTATAGTTACAGAAATACTTTTCGTTGTTCCGTTTCTTTATGAGAAGCTAAAAGGATAACCCCTTTCACCCACTAATCATCTCCTTACAGAACTTTTCAGTACTGCTAAAAACGAACTCATGCCCCATCTGTACCGACACATCTTTAAGATGTGATATTTCAAGTCTGGAGCGACATTTTCCTACTGCCGCGTGATACATATATGGGCGTGCTGAAATTATAGAGGTATAAATTTGTTTTACATTGCCTCGAAAGTCTTCGCCATCAGCCTGTTCTGACGCTTCCAAAACATAAGTTACAAACGAATTTGGTCAAATCCAATTAGTATATGGCCGAGGTGTATGTTATTGTTTAATGGCGGGAGATTCGAAAGAAGAACAAAGGGTTTTGCGATAATGAATCCCCCAACCATAGGTAGTGTTATAGATGCCTTTATAACTGCATGTTATCACACCGTTAGGCATCCACCACCGGACCACGTGGAGATTAAATAAAACAGTTTAAGACAACAAAGAGAAAGTGAGAAAATATTATTTAAACTTACCTTAAAGAAAACGAAGGAATGAGTAAGCTATACACATATACAAATAGGCCTTTTATAATGGTTAATAAAAAGGAAAGGAATAACATTTATATTAACAAAACAATTTATTTATTTAATATTAAAAAGAGAGTGTAAGTTCAAAATTGGGGGCGTATAATGCGATGCGTGTTGAAATGTCTTTTTGTGTGTAGAATGCAATACGTGTTGAAGAAATAAGAGTTCGTTGGGATTGAAAGATTACCAGATTGTAGAATGTTCATCAAATTGAAAGATAGATAGATTTCTTGAATCGAAAAGGGTTACCTTTCTCTTCCTCCCTCCTCCACACAGCTCGTTCGAGCTGCTGGGGGGATCGCCGAGAGTTCTTTGTGTGCGTTCGTGGTCTCAGAACGCTGAGGGAAAAAGAGAATGAGGAAGGGACGCGTCCCCTTCTTTATAAGTTTAAAATCACGCGCGGCCGAGCTAACCTGTCGGCCGCCCGGCCAACGTGATTAGGCGAGATTTCGCGAGTTTCTCCACTTCAGAGGCGAAGAAGTGAAAGAAAGAAAGAGAGAAAGAGAGAGTACCTCATTCTGGTGTTCACAACAAATATTTCGTCCGGATGCATCAAGCAGATCCTCGTTCTGCCTAGAATGCTCAGACAACACTGGTGCGTGTTTCGAAGACTTTAATAAGGGAGTTAGGTGATGAAAATCGAACAGCCCCTAACTCAAGAAAGTCATTGGCGTGTTTTTATTCTTCCCACTCTAATAGGCTCCTATTGTAGCAGTTACCTCCTCCTTTCAAAACATAACTACACCGGTTTGCCGGTAGGTGGCGCTTTTTCACCGACAGGTGGCGCCGTAAAGCGACACCAGAGTTATCTGCCCTTCGGACTATCAGAGCCGGTGCAAAACGGAAATTCTCTCTCTTCCTCACCGACCTGCCTCGGCAGGCAGACGCTGACACTAGCGTTCCGTTTCACTTTTCTCTGGTCGGCAGAACGACGCTAATACACTAGCGTTTCGTCTCACGCTTTTCTTCTCAACCAGCATAACAACTACCAACACACGTGGGCAAACAACGGTAAGAGTTCTCAACTCATTTTCTTTGTGTACGACTTTCAAAGACTTTTCCTACGCCGGATTCATTTCTTCTTATACCTTTTCAAGAACTGTTTTTCCATCGACACACATGCATACATCACACACTTCATCATTCCACGTACACACACGTTCAATAAACCTTATTTGAACTACTTCATTTTTGTTCATTAATTATTACTCTGTCTTTGCATGCAACATTGTTTGATTCAACTGAACACGTTTATAATCGGGGGAACACGACCCTCGATCCGAACATTGGTGACCTGACGTGCAAGCTTTGTTGTATGTAGCGGAGTAATTAATTTCGTACTAGAACAAAAAAAAAAAAAAAAATCATTTCTCGTTTTTTTTCTTTCGTGGTTAAACGAATTACGCACCCATCTTTTTCCTTTTTTTTCTACCCACATGGTAGAAATATACAAACAAACAAAAAAAAGAAGCCATTTTTCCTGGCCACGCGGAAATACCCAAACAAAGAAAAACCAAAAACATTTCTCGGCCTTCTCCGAGTATAAAACAAGTTACAATTTCATTTTTTCTTCTTCTCTTTCTCCACATACGTGTCGGAAAAATATATACAAAGAAAAAGACAAACTTTTGCCAATCCTTTTTTTTCTTTTTCGACGAACAAAAGGACCTTATAAGACGCCACTTCCTTTGTTTTGAACACGTGGAGATAAAAAGAAAACAAAAGAAAACAAACGCTCACGCTGCCCATCTTTTTCGTGACCACGTGTTGATAAAAAAAATTCAAAAATGCCGTCATCTTTTTCCGGACAACGTGTTGATAAAATTTTTTTTAAAATAACGCCATTTTTTATCTCTCGGACCACGTGGGAATGAAAATTCAAACAAAAAAAGAAAATACGAATTTATTTTCTGTTTCAACAACAAGCAAAAAAGAAAGCTGCCATCTTTTTCCCTAACCAGTGGATATGAAAATTCAAACAAAAAAAAAAAGAAGGAAAATACGAATTTTTTTTCTCTTTCTTTTCAACAACAAAGAAAAAAGGAAAGGAAGAGAAGCCGCCATTCTTTCTCTACGTGGAAACTAACATTCAAACAAACGAAAACAAAAACGTCATTCCTCGTGTGAAACAAATTACGACTCCATTTTTTTTTCTTCTTGTTCCCTTCTACCCACGTGTTGGAAATATATATATAAAAGAAAAGAAAACTACAAAATAGACAACACACGATGACAAACACAAACACGAACAACATCACCCTTCAATGCCTACCAACAATCTTCAACACAAGATGAACAACCACATTTTCCCGGACATTCATCAAGCACCAAACATTTCCGGACATCACTGACGACACTATGGAAGAAATCACACCAGTTCAAAATGAGTACAACTGCACAAGCACCACTAAATACTCAACAACTGGACGTTCGTTGATCAACTGGGGGACACATCAACTCGAACGACGCGCACCAACACCAGTACAGACCCACTTGTACCTGGACCTGCTAACTCACTTGCAGACATTTGTGCATCTGATTTTGACCATAGTGTACCACCAATCTCAACAACTAGATGTTTGTTCATCAGTTCCACAACACGGACTAATTATCATGAACAAACTCAACACCGCACAGACTCACTTGTGCTCATTCATCAACACCGCACAGACTCACTTGTGCTCATTCATCAACACCTGCACAGACTCACTTGTGCTCATTCATCAACATCGCACAGACTAACTTGTGCTCATTCATCAACACCTGCACAGACTCACTTGTGCTCATTCATCAACACCGCACAGACCCACTTGTGCTCACTCATCAACAACCGCGCAGACCCAAGCACCAAACATTCCTGGACAACACTGAAAATTCAACGTTCGTTCATCAGCTCCGCATCACGCAGACTAATCAACATGAACAACGCCACCAACAAGTGCAAATTCACTTGCACTCAACATTTTTCGACCACAAACTCACTTGCACTCAAACTTGATGCAGACCCAAACAACACGCAGATCCACATGCGTACAAACACTCAATTCCGCAGACGCACTTGCGATGAATCATTCAATACAGATGCAGAAACAGAAATAAGTAGCGTGCACACTACTTTTTCTAATCTTCAACAGCAAAACAGACATACCCACAAAGAATGCTTTTCATCTACAACTGTACATATTGAATAATATTTTCATATTTTTCAATCTGGGGGGGAGTCCTTGTAGCAGTTACCTCCTCCTTTCAAAACATAACTACACCGGTTTGCCGGTAGGTGGCGCTTTTTCACCGACAGGTGGCGCCGTAAAGCGACACCAGAGTTATCTGCCCTTCGGACTATAAGAGCCGGTGCAAAACGGAAATTCTCTCTCTTCCTCACCGACCTGCCTCGGCAGGCAGACGCTGACACTAGCGTTCCGTTTCACTTTTCTCTGGTCGGCAGAACGACGCTAATACACTAGCGTTTCGTCTCACGCTTTTCTTCTCAACCAGCATAACAACTACCAACACACGTGGGCAAACAACGGTAAGAGTTCTCAACTCATTTTCTTTGTGTACGACTTTCAAAGACTTTTCCTACGCCGGATTCATTTCTTCTTATACCTTTTCAAGAACTGTTTTTCCATCGACACACATGCATACATCACACACTTCATCATTCCACGTACACACACGTTCAATAAACCTTATTTGAACTACTTCATTTTTGTTCATTAATTATTACTCTGTCTTTGCATGCAACATTGTTTGATTCAACTGAACACGTTTATAATCGGGGGAACACGACTCTCGATCCGAACACTATTTTTGAATCTGTTGAAATTTTAAGAGACTCCGGATTAATCACTGCTGCTAACTTGAATAGCGTTTCTATATCGTTTGTGAGATGATTCTGTTCCAAACAGTTGGCCAGTTGTTTTACTAACTTGCGTCTCTTGGTGTTCATCTACCATTCTCAATTGTTATTTTTAGTCGTGTTTTGCAGATGTACTGCCCCATGCTTAATTTGATGACTCTATATGCATGGTTAATTTCAGTAAAACCTTGACCACCTTCGTTTCGTGATAGATATATTCTGTTCATACATATATTATCTTATGGTTTGGTATGGTAGTTTTGTTTTACGGCATATCAACCCTTTTTGGGTTATTTAATGCCGAATCTGGTCTTGTTTTCTTCTCTTTTTTGTTTCTTTCCCCTTTTAATATCTGTTTCTATTTAACCCATAGTTGGGACCCTAACAGGTACTACCACTCCGGGTCAGGGTGGACCTGGGGGCAATGGTAATTAAGAGGAGGCTCCACATTCCCCAAAGTCCGTAAGCCGGATCTCACCATCAAATGTAGTTTAAGGTCATATCCAGGACCGGGAGTAGGGTAGGAAAAATAAAAATAAAAAAGGGGAGGGAGAAAGGGAGAGGGGCTGTTGTTTTTGTTTTTGGTTTTGTAGAACATAATTAAGTTTTACAAACAAAAAAAAAACAAACAAAAAAAAAACGTCAATGTAGGTGAAATTCGTCTCGGGGAGCCACAGGGCAGCCTGATCTGGTATCACCAGATTATCTTATGTAACGTAAACATTTTTCTGGTCTTGGTATCCAGCCTATTGGTGTTACGTTGTGTCCAATCAATAATACCAAAATAATATGAAATGATCGGAATTGCAAGCTGGTTAATAGCCGTTATTTTATTTTTGTGTTCCGTTTTGAGTTGAGGATCTTTGTAAGGGGTTTGTTTATTCCTTTCCACCTTATCACGCATCTTTTCATGTTCCACCATTACATTTTTCTCTATACCGAAGTAATGATTATCTATTTGAAGATTTTCTGATATCGTTTTCGTCTCCTTTTTATTGTACATTTCATTCCAAACTCCATGCTTTTACAGTTTCTATCAGGAAGACAAGCTGCTATACTGTCTCTGCATAGCGTTTGAGATAGTCCATAAAGCGTAGATAGTTTACTCTTTTATTTATTTTTTATTAGAAATGGACTTTGTCTCGTTTTCTATAAACTGTCTTAATTACTTCCAAAATAAATGACTTGATCCTCTCACTTAAGGAGCTCAATATAAGTATCAATTCTATACAGACTTTTAAAGCCATAAGTTTATATTTCCAAAAAGGAGGTCAAACAATTTGTACAACTGACACGAAAATAAATCCTTGAAGTGATGATAAGAAACATCCCAAAGATCTACGAAAACACAGAATCATAGCTGTTCTCTAAAATAGCTTTGATAAATATTTTTTTAAATCAATAAATACTATGAGAATAAAGATCTTTCCATGTTTGGCGGAGGCAAAATAATTCATATACGTGAACCGAATGTATTGTCTCAATCAAATGAGGAAATTCGAAAGGTAATATTGAGACCTGCTCGGCTACAAGTTTTAGACAGTTTTAGTTTTGAGAAGCTTTTCTTTGATAGTAACCCAATATGAGTCACTAAAACTGATCAAGTTTAAATGTATTTAGGTTATAGTGATTAAGAGTTCGCTTATTATATATTAATACCGATTTACTTAGTTTAATGTGCATTTGTAAGTCGAGAGATGTTCTTAAACTTGGCAATTACGTAACACAAGTCAGGTCTTGTATAAGCCATTGTGTAAATTAAACTGCCGAACATTTCTCTGTATATTTTACTTTCAGATAATTATGTCAAATCTGTATTATCTTTAACATTTAAAACGTCACATTGTTTTATTTTCAGATTACAATGCTTATTTTAAAACTGTTCAAAACTATCACTCATTATTCAATTAAAATTCTATGCATAGTAAGCAAGATAATTTATCAAGGTTTTTCATTCTAAAATTTAGAGATATATTACACTTTTAGGTAATCTATGTAATTCCAACTTTTTATATATGAAGCTGCAATGATAAAATAATCTACTAAAGTTTCAATTACATTTGAATTGTTATTAGTTCAAATATACACGCAATAATTATTGTTTAAGAAAAGTTCCAAGTATGTCTGCGTATGTTTATATTATTTTAGTTTAGTGATGATGTCAACAGAGGATCATATGACTTTTGCTCCTGTTTTCCACAACAAAAATTGTACGCGTTATTTTGTGAATTTCTTATCGCTTCCGAAGCTCAATGATAAGTCCTTTACTAGTGATGAGAGATTTGTTCTTTTCCATTTGCAGCTGATACTCTTCCAAATTAATTGTAACAGTAAGAGGCTAAGTCCAGCCCTACGTTCTAGAATAAGGGGATGGCTGATGTGATGTTATTGATAATAACGTCTCCTTGGTGGAACTCTCCGTTTGAGGAAGGACGAATAAAGTGTACCCCCTCCCCCGGTAGTTCAATAAAGGATGCTTAAACGGTCACACGTAAAACCCACTACGTTGTATGAGTTGTCTTTCAATTAACATGGAGATACCTTAACAGGTGATGCCTCAACCTTTCCTGGTAATATCTGAACTTTCTCCTGGCGCAGGGCATGGATCTGGCATGGCCGATGCGTGAAGGAAACAAAAATAAAATCCAGCAGAAAAACGCCTAATGGTTCCACATAATCCGGCTCAAATAATGAGAGACCGAACATCGAAAACAAAGAATATCAATAACAATGATAGTATTTATCTGTATTACCTTCATCATTCTGAAAGGGGAAACAGATATATTAAACTCAATTCTATGAGGCAGATAGAATAAGGGGAAATATATAGAAAATGAGACGATGTCCAATTCTTATACATGCAAATAACTTTATTAATTCTTCCTCTTTAGTACGTGAACAAAAACGGAAAAGGTTAGTATGTTCATGAGTATGGACGAAGACAAAAGTAAAGGATTTCTATAATTTCAAATTAGTAGGGAACAGAGAATAGTTCATCACATAGAATGTTTGTACACCAGCTACAGTGTCAGCACACGTCTGTGTGTGTATGTATATATGTATGTAAGAACACCAGTGTGAAAGTCAGTTCACATGTTAGCAGTTATGTGTGTGTGTGTGTGTTATATCAAGTCGACGTGTATGAGGCAGTGGTCATTTTGGCTTCTTTTCTTCTTGTCGAAGTCGAACCACAGAGAGGGGGGCGTGTGTTTGGCAGTGCCAAAGTAGAAAAGAGAAAGAATAGGCTTCTCACAATATTGCCGCACAATAAAAAAGAGAAAGGCGGATGGTGCTCAACTGTTTATACAGTTATGCTAGCTATCCGAGATTCGCTTAAGAGAAGGCCACTGATTTGTCAAGCTAAGTGTTATGTTATTAAATAAACACCGAAGCAAAAGCACGTGATCCAAGATGGCTGCCCTCTTTATTCAACTCACGTTCAGGTTACAAAGCAGAACGTTAATCTCGTCGTAAGGGGGATAACTCTGTTTGGTTAAAACATATTATAACAGCTCCCCTTTTAGATAGTTATTTTTATTTTATTTATTCATTTAAATGTCCAGTCTTGAAAATCTTCCGGACCTAATTGTTATGTGGTCTGGGGGATTGGTCGGTTGATGCACAATTTACTCACTTTCATTTATTGAGGTTTGGGTATTGTCAGGACTTTCCACTTCCCCTGTCTCCCTGTTGGGAGGTTGTCTTGGTACGATATGTCGGCGGTTGCGTCGGATGTATCCTCTGTTGTCGTCTGTTTCCACAATGTACGATCGTGGGGTGGGGGCATTTCCAACTACAGTGCCTTCCTGGCTGGGGGTATTTGGGCTTCTAACCCACACATGGGCTCCCTCTCAAGAGGTCTCAGCTCTCTTTCTCTGTGTCTCTGGGTGTGTGTGTTGTTGTTGAGCCTTCTTGTACTCATCCCTCTCCCGAATAGGCTCGGATGTGAACGATTCTCCGACTACCTCATAGGGTTGGAGTTCACAATCGAGACAGACCATAAACCGCTCGTACCCCTAGTAGGCAGTAAGGATATCAGTGAATTACCAGCCAGAGTACAGATATTCCGCATCCGCCTCATGAGATTCAGTTATAAAATCCATTATATACCCGGCAAGGAACTATACACTGGCTGTGCTCTATCAAGAGTTACGCACAGCAACATGCCGACCAATCAGGATGAAGAACTGGAGGAAAGTTCAGCAATATTTGTCCAGGCCATCATGCAGTCTTTACCTGCAACGGATAGACGGTTGGCAGAGATAAGGGAAGCCACCAGCAATGATGACATATGTACAGGCATCATAAACTTTGTTAAAAAGGGACGGCCTTCAAAGGAGCTAGTTCCTATGCTACTCAAGCCATATTGGGCCCATCGAGGAGACATTACCTGGGAGGAAGGCCTACTAATGTATGGGGCACGGATTGTGGTCCCCCAGTCGATGAGACTAGAGATAATCGGCAAGATCCACTCAGGTCACCAAGGAATACCAGGTGCCGACAACGAGCCCGTCAATCAATCTGATGGCCAGGATTATCTAACCAGATAAAGAACACAGTGGAAAAGTGTGAAACATGCGCCAGACTTAGACACCAACCGGCCGAACCACTGTTGACAACCAAACTCCCACCAAGACCCTGGCACACCCTAGCTTCTGACTTATTCGAGCTAAACAGCCAGACCTACATTGTGGTGGTCGACTATTTTGCGAAATACGTCGAGTTCACTCAACTGAGAACTGGTGCTCAACACAAAACTTCCTTGATGGAGTTTAAAGCTCTTTTTTGTTCGCTTTCCCATACAAACATGTTTTTTTCTGGCTCACTAAGTCCCGTAGCGGCTTTGTCATTTCTGCTAGGTTTGGGATGAACTTCCCCATTTGGTTCACCATTCCCAGAAATCAGCGAGTTCTCTTTTGACATGTGTGTTTAGTTTCGTCAGGTCAACATATTTGAAGGTTGTCAGTCTGCGAAACTCATGTGACAATGGTATTTGCCAGTATCCACGGTTTGCGTCTAACTTGATCCAATTGGGCTAGCACATAGTCGACTGTTGGTAACATATGTAGTTCTCTTTTGACATGTGTGTTAAAACATATTATAACACCAAGGAGGAAGTAGATTGCCTGAACCAATCAGCGGGCAGCTAAGAAGTTATTGATTTAAAAACAATATGGCGGCTGTGTGCCGGGAAACTACTACAAATACGACCAAATACAACATACACATTTTATTTACATATTGGCAAACGTAATGTTACATCCAACGCCACATAACGTACAATAAAAGAACTTGTTGCTCATCACTCGTTGTGTTCTCTATTACACATGGTACGTTTCGAATCTAATACAGTCTCTATATTTTCAACCATGCAGGATCCTCTCATGGTGTCTCTGTGGGTAAAGAGTAATAACCCACCCGCATACTTAGATACCGGTTTCATTACCCCTAGTTTCCTTACTATACTCCCCCATCAATATATAGTATCTGAAAATGAACACAAAAAACGGAAAATCTTTTTTTACATTTACGTGATGGTTGCCAAATCCATGTGGTAATGTCGCGATGGAACCGGCTGAATTCAAACTAGACACACATAAGTCGTCAGTCCGCGTCGTCTTCCACTTAACACCGACAAACTTCTTCGCTAACACAGTTTAACAAATTTAAAATTGAATAACTTATAAAAAATATTTTAAACTTTATCTGTTAAAATGTCACTAAACTTAATTTCTTCTTTTTACTTCCATTAATTTCCTTTATTTCTCTTGTCTGTTATTTCTTCTTTTTACTTCCATTAATTTCCTTTATTTCTCTTGTCTGTTATTTCTTCTTTTTACTTCCATTAATTTCCTTTATTTCTCTTGTCTGTTATTTCTTCTTTTTACTTCCATTAATTTCCTTTATTTCTCTTGTCTGTTATTTCTTCTTTTTACTTCCATTAATTTCCTTTATTTCTCTTGTCTGTTATTTCTTCTTTTTACTTCCATTAATTTCCTTTATTTCTCTTGTCTGTTATTTCTTCTTTTTACTTCCATTAATTTCCTTTATTTCTCTTGTCTGTTATTTCTTCTTTTTACTTCCATTAATTTCCTTTATTTCTCTTGTCTGTTATTTCTTCTTTTTACTTCCATTAATTTCCTTTATTTCTCTTGTCTGTTATTTCTTCTTTTTACTTCCATTAATTTCCTTTATTTCTCTTGTCTGTTATTTCTTCTTTTTACTTCCATTAATTTCCTTTATTTCTCTTGTCTGCCTTCGCTTCAAATCTAATCACTAATCTTCTTTATGTATTTGTAATCTTATCTCTGATCCTTAGTATCAGTTCGCTCTCTCTGGTCATTGTCACTGCGGCTTTATTATTATCAGACTGGGTTGGTATTTATGAGAGATGGAGAAAAGTACAGGTTATTAGGGATAATTGCTAGTATAACATATTTAATTGTAATGCATAAATACTAGTAGTATGGCTGTCATCTTGCAAAATATGACTCTTAAACGAAAAGGATATTCATGAAACTGCGTCTTAATTTGACCCACGCTTTAACCATAGTGCTGCATGCACAGATCTATCGAATAAAAAATGACACGCGTTCTTGACCTGAATTGAGCGCAGAGAATATTTGATTTCATCTAATTTAAAATGCAATAAGTGATTAAAGAATCGTAACTCAGTTAATGGGGTGGATTATAAGTATGTGATTTAAAATACAGAATGTTATTGTTATAATTAATCTTTATTCCTTCAAAAACAAGAGGATTGGTATGGAGATCGAATAGTGGTACAAATGGATACCGACAACGATTATGGAATGTATAAGTGTTCTAATAATCCCATTTATAAAATTCACGTATGCTCTCGTTGGAAAGTTATGAATCCTACTCTCTCTACGAGTTATGGGTTAAAATAACAGTCCATGTTTAATGAATCGGTTAATTTTAATGAGGAGGCGCGTGATTAAGCTATCGGATACCGTCGCGGACTATAGAATACGCTATGTCGAGTATAACCCCTATGGGAAATTGACGCACTAATTGGGATATGTGTTGAATTGGCCGCACGTGAAGATAGTAGTTTCTGGAATTTTACTTTGAAACCTCTGATTTTTTTCCCGTGCCTTCTAACGACCTATCTACAAACCACTTTCTCCGCTGGACTTTTTGACACCGGATTTCTTTTTAAATCTTGGCCTTTTCCAACTTATCTATCCCAGCAATTTCCTCCGATGATAATATTTTGATCTTTGGAAAGCCTGGCTTAAGGAAGAAAAATAATTGAATAAATTGCTTTATTGCGGAATATACCTTGAATTGAGCGACTGAATTAAAAAAAAAGATTTGCTTATATATATATATATATATATATATATATATATATATATATATATATATATATATATAGTCTAAAGAAGCTTTGAGTCATTTAAAAAATAAAAAAAAGTAAAATGCAGTTTAAAATCCCAGAGTAACTAACTAAATTCAAGATATTGCAGACTTAACATTCGTTGGAAAATTAATAAATAAAAAATAAGTAAATAAAAAATAAAAATAAAAAGGGGGGGGGGGTTAAATATCTAAGAGTGAAACAAAAACAGGAGACCTTAAGCGTCTAATATTAACACGGGGATCATCAGCTGTTTTCCATGTAACTGTTTCGGAGATTTAAAAACAGGGCAGTTATAATATTCATGGCTCTCCAATGGTACTGAATAAACTACCATTTCCCCAATAATCCAGTGTCGAAATAATTCAGCTTAAAATTTCATTAATATATACATGAATAAATAATAATAATAATAATAATAATAAAATAATAATAATAATATATTACCCTTAAGACTACCGTATGATATGATAATTTGCATATCAAATAACATTAATTATAACAATAATAATAATAATTAAAAAAATGATAATAATAATAATACTATCTAAACACTACACCCAAAAACAATTTTGCAATATGGTAGCTAGCAATAAAATTATATAGGAATTAAAGTTGCATTAAAAATAAATATATAAAAAATAAAGCTTTAGTACCTTAGGTACCAGAAAGGTAATTAGATAAGATATATATATATATATATATCGACTATTACAAACGATATCCGACATATCTCTTGTGAACAGAATGCTGCGGCAGACGCCTTGTCCCGCCTCCTATGAATTCCCTGACCTCACATTCGGATATCGACATACAACAGATGGCCTTAGTCCAGCCACTTATGGACAATCTGGATATTTTGTCACGCGAGTTTACAACTTGCAAATTCACATATCTGCCCGTGCCAACTTCGGACACGCAGATCATCTGTGACACCTCAACAGATTGATCTCGCACTTTTGTTCAACTGACTCATCGTAGGGTTGTCTTTGATACCC
Organism: Sepiola atlantica; assembly: GCA_963556195.1. Classification (NCBI taxonomy): domain Eukaryota; kingdom Metazoa; phylum Mollusca; class Cephalopoda; order Sepiida; family Sepiolidae; genus Sepiola; species Sepiola atlantica. The sequence goes on along the minus strand of OY744549.1, from coordinate 17,873,080 downwards.
TTCACAACTTGGCACACCCTTGACTCAAAGCCAAAGTGAAGCTGATTTCGACCCTGTTTTTCTGGCCGAATATGAGGTGCGACATCACTGCCTGGACACATTCCTGCGTATCCTGCCAAAAATCAAAGTTACACAACCATATCCGTTAACCGTTTGGAACCTGTAGCACTCAGCCAGATTCACATTTATCTAGTTCTACTATGGCAAGTCAGTCAGGGATTTGCTTATTTTCTGACCTGTATATACCGCTTCACATGGTTGTCTGAAGCCATCCCCTTAAAGGACATTTCAGCTGAATCCATAGCACGAGCCCTGATACAGGGCTGGATATCGCGTTGCGGAGTTCCCACTACTATTACCACCGATCGTGGTGGACAGTTTGTATCCCACCTATTCCAAGAACTTTCTAGGATTTTAGAGATTAAACGTATCCGTACTACTAGCTATCACCCAGCTTGTAACGCTTCCATCGTCATTGAAAGCTGCATTGCGTGCTTATCCTGGCCAACAGCGATGGAGCAAGTACGTACCTATATTTTAATAAGCTCCCACCTATGAACCCCACGTTGCAAACCATAAAATCTTCGGTCCCTAAAGACATTTCTACATGGACTCATGTTTTTCTAAGAAAAGACTGTGAAATCCCGTCTTACTCCACTGGTTCTTATCGCGTGCTTTCAAGCACTAAAAAATTAATCACACTAGACATCGATGGTAAAAAAGAAACTTTATCTATTGACAAAGTAAAACGAACCTTTCTAAACACAAACCCACAAGAGCCACATATTCCTCCTACATACAGATTGCATCAACCCACTCTTACGCCAGTAAAATTACATACACCTCCAAAAGACAATTACGTAACCAGATGTCAGAAAGTACATACACATTTAAAAAAAAAGAAAAGTTTTTGCAGAAAAGGCATGAACATTGAACACATCTTGTTTTTACACAAATAAAATAATTAAACTGAATTGATATAGTTTGTATTTTTCTATATTTATAAATGCTACTTTTAGCAAATGACTACTTTTTTCTCTATCGGTTTTCCGACTAAGCAAGAGGTTATGTATATATCTATATCTATGTATATGTGTATAAATATGTGTATATATGTATATATATATGTGTATACATTGATATGTATATATATATATATATATATGTATAACTAATACCGCCTGAAGATGATTTGACGATTCAAATCGAAAGTACTTGCAAAAAAGAACAAAAGAATGGAACAAGAAACCCATGGATCATATTTACATCAATTTGACCGAAACATTAGATGGACAATTCGGAAAATTGAAAAAATAAAAAAAGTCGCATCAAACAAAACCACTCCGTGTTATTTAATAATGTTTGCCTATATATATATATATATATATATATATATATATATATATATATATATATATATATATATATGTATGTGTGTATATATGTGTGTATATATTTATATGTATATATATATTTATGTATGTATATATATATATATGTGTATATATTTATATGTAATATATATATATTTATGTATATACATATATATGTGTATATATATGTATATATGTGTTTATATATGCATATATATATATGTAAATAAATAATTATATATATATGTGTATATATATGTATATATATGTATATATATATATATATATATATATACAAATATATGTGTGTATACATAAATATATATATATATATATATATATATATATATATATATATATATATATATATATATATATATATATATATACATATTGAGCTTGAGGGGAAATGGGCAGGGAAAGTGGAATATAAAAGATATATCTGGTCCAGTTTCCAGTGGTTGAATTTAAAACAATGTTGATTCCTTATCTAATCAGTATATTATGTCTTACTGAGGCAATAGAATCTGCATATATGTGGAAACTCCAAATTCCCACTTGCCAGTTTTGTGCAAGGAAACGAATATTGCAATTCGCGTTTAATGGCTGCTCAAAAGCTGTGTGAAACCAGCGGTATGGTTGGCTAAAAAACTACGTACTTGAAACTTATGTGGATAATGTGTCTAAAGCAATAGGTCCCAGTAAAAAGTGACTTCATCAAAGCCGTGGCAAAGACACACGAACAAAGAAAAAACATGACAACCCTGTTATCCTCTACGGCTGGTTGGTAAATTGATAATGAACCTTAAGTCACAACTAAGCGTAACATCACTTTAAGTAGGTATAATTCAGTATCTGGACAGCACGAAATTGCGTGTAATTGAAGAGTTTTCGGTACTCTGGGAGCAATACATCGCGCTGGTGAACGAGAAAAAAACCCAGATACTGTGAACTAGTTGGCGGAATACATGAAATATCCAGTATGATCCAATATGTTGCGACAGTTGTAGTCGCAATAGCGCGAGCAAAAACGCTAAAAAATCATTAAAACACATCATTAAATGTCTCCAAAGCAATTTGGTTGAAAGAAAAAGCTAGCCACGAAAAAATACATATTCTTTAATTAATCCTTATGCAAGAAAGCTACTTGCGGGCATAAAGAGCTCAGTTGTTTTATTTCTCTCTAAATGAAAATCGCTCCGGACAAGACATAAATTGCGGGAATAAACGACTAATTATTTAGCCTGAACATCTCATTGTGTAGTTAGATAAACAAATTATTTGATAGCTAAAAAATGTGACAATGTGTGTTATTGTCATCATCATCACATTCAGTTTAGCGTGTGAATAGAATCTACTACCTGAACTATTCAGCATCTACTAACCCCAAAAACTCTCACTACGTTTTTCCATATCTTCTGTCTTTCTCTCTGTTTTCTCTTTCCCATTGCCTTTCTCATCTTCTTCTCGTCCCTCACCTTACCACCCACCATAATATTCGTCCTTACTACTTTTTACTATCTGTCTATACGAAACCCTCTTCCTATACACACTAACTACTTTACCTTCCACCAATCATTTGTCACACACCAAATGCCTAACTTAATACAAAACACACTCTTTCAATTTAACCACTTCCAACTTTTTTATATTTGATCTGACTCTGTTCAATATTTAATATAGACTAAGTTGTATACTAAAATAACATATCAAATCGATAGAAGCATGCTTCTGTGTTATTTTTTACTTTTAATAAGATCTCAGGAAGCGACCAAAAATTCTGTTTTTGAAAACGTTGTATTCCTATACATGAGGAAATAAGAAAACTATGCAAAAAATATGTATTTTCTACATTCATTGAGTTATATATATATATATATATATATATACAGATCCCATCAGATATTTATTCCTTTAAACAAAGTGTTGCACCCCCCCCCCCCACACACACACACACACATATATATATATATATATATATATATATATATATATATATATATATATATATATATATATATATATAAGAGTGGGTTGATGCAATATGTATGTAGGAGGAATATGTGGTCTTTGTGTGTGTGTGTCTGGAAAGGCTCTTTTAACCCTGCCAATAGATACAGTTTCTTTTTTTAACGCCGATGTCGTGTGTGAATAAATACCCACGAGAGGTCTCTGCGCAATTCCAAGTCAAAAGAACGAGAAATTTGACTGTATGTGAGAATAGGAGAGTGGTTTACAGCTTGCAGTGAAATCGGCGACACTAGTGGCTTCTCAGTTAGGAGTTTCAGTGGCCAAATACTGCAGGCGGCTCCCGTGTCACCCAAGCAACGTTCATGGGAGAAAGTCCGTAAGAAACTGCGACTGTTTTTTTGTTTTGCTTTTGTGTTTATAATGAGACAAAAAAGTTTTGAAAGTCTCTCCATGTTGAAGAATCTTTTCTTTTTGTTTTCTAAACAGCAGCGTAATTGGTCGTAGTTGTGTCGAGTTAAATCTTTCTTTCTTTTTTTGGTCGCTTCTTTTGGTTGTGTTACGAACCCACTCGCTGCTGAAATAACTTTACATAGGCTCTTTCATTTATCAGAAAGTCTGTGTTTTTATAGTCGGTGTCACTATTGTAAATAAGGGAACGTTGTCTCTATCTTAATGTTTTAAGACACGACATGAAATAGCAAAACTTTTTTATAACAGCAACAAAATAGGGTTATTCTTTCAGGTTACCTATACCGTTTGATATAGGTAGAAAGAGAGTTGGACAGTGGCCGAGAGAAGAATAGGAAAGTAGGAAGTTCTTAGAGCTGCCGGAGGCCTGTCAACAACTATCTTCAGACCAATGGACAGGGGCACGAGAGAGAGAGAGAGTTCTTGACGTGGGAGGTGCGATCTTGTCTGTGGTGGTGTTGATACCAAATATTATGAGGCGCATGGAGATGTTTGGTTTATGAGTTTTTGGTAGGCCGTATAATGTGCAAATAATGGGATGGTATTCAATATATAGTGTCCATTTTTTATCGTTTTTGATGAGGTGTTTGAAGGATCTTTTTAAAATGTTCGATGCTTTTTTCTATAGTTTTTCAATCTGTTTTGGTGTATGTGTCTTCGTCTGATAATAGTGTAGATATTTTTGTGAAGTATGAGCTTTTATCCATAACTACTATGCCCCCCTCTTTATGTGATGGTTGTATGTTAATGTTGTTGTTGTTGGCTAGAAGTGTTAATATGTCTATATACCTTATAGGAAGAACTGAGTCGCTGGGTAGCGTTGTTGTATTGATTTACTCCTCTCCAGGAGTTAGGCACAAGGCCAGTTTTTATCTTACTCCCACAAGTAAGATATGACCCAAGGTCGGGTCGGGAAAGTGGGGTTTAAAAATTGCCAGGGCAGCCCCGTCGGCATTCCCCGGTAGGGGCGCCTCAGGCAGTAAGCAATAAGCTTACTCCTCCCCAAAGAGGGGAGGCGAAGCCTGGGAGGGGGGACCTCCTAGAACTGCACAGGACAGACCCATAGACAGGCGTAAATCAAGCCCCGAAGACCAAGACAATACCAGTCTATGGGGTGCAGTATCCATCAGAACAGATACTACACTTTGATCTTAGCCAAAAGGCCAAGAAGTTGTAGGTGAGATGATTCCTTGTATGAAGCATTTATGAAAATCAGTATTCTTATGTCTGTAGTTATTTCAAACTGTGTTGGTGGTGAGATTTTGTATGAGATTTGGGCGTCGCGCGGTTTTCCACTTGCTGTTTGAAACTAGTTTTATGAGTTTCTTTTAAAGCTTGGCTCTGTGATGAGAGTTGAAATTTCTGATGGAGTTGTTTATGTTTGTGGTTGGGTTGGGAGTTGTTGTGCTGTTTTGTAGTAGGCTGGTGGTCAGTATTTCTCGCCTCTTGGAAGAGATAAATGCTTTTATTCTTCAGAAGGTTTGCAGATGAGAGCAAATATTTGTGAATATAGTCAGGGACAATAGGTTGGGATTGTTTTTAAAATTTGAAAGTATTTGTGGGTATGACTTTTTCTTGAATGCTTATCAGCAAAAAAATTATCCTGTTGTTGTGGGAGTTGGCTGCGATTATAGTGTTTTTGTATTTCCGCAGCTTTTGCTGGAAGGTAGTTTGGTATGGTTTGGTAGTTTTGTTTTACGGCATATCAACCCTTTTTGGGTTATTTAATGCCGAATCTGGTCATTATAGTAAAAGTTTTTTATGCTTCAAGTTCTTTATATCTTCAAATGTTTAATCATCGTTTTTGGTTTGGTAGTTTTGTTTTACGGCATATCAACCCTTTTTGGGTTATTTAATGCCGAATCTGGTCATTATAGTAAAAGATTTATGCTTCAAGTTCTAAAAATAAAATAAAAAAGGGGAGGGAGAAAGGGAGAGGGGCTGTTGTTTTTGTTTTTGGTTTTGTAGAACATAATTAAGTTTTACAAAAAAAAAAAAAAAACGTCAATGTAGGTGAATTTCGTCTCAGGGAGCCACAGGGCAGCCTGATCTGGTATCACCAGTTTGCTGGAAGGTTTTACTTTCCATTTCGACAGAATTTTAAAAAAATGGGGATAAAATGATCCGACGTAATAGAAATGATGAATTCGACTTATTAAGTGCATATGTCTATTCTTAGCTAGGAAGTTTGTCTGGGTCGAAATATGTCATGGCCATTCACCTCGCGTCCTTTGAATGATACAGGCTACTGACGATGACGCCATAACCAAAATCATGATTTTCATTTTTTGCTTGTTCGCGTCTACAGCCATGCCGAAGTCTGGACACTTTCTGACAAAGCAAAATTAATATTTTGTATGATTTTCCTACATCGTTTCTTCAACCTGATGAAGTTTTCAATGAAGATAAAACGTTGATGAATACATAAATAACATAGTTTTTGGCTTTCCTCTTTCATTTCCCATTACGTCGGATCATTTTATCTCCATTTTTATTCACACACACACACGTATATATATATATATATATATATATATATATATATATATATATATATATATATATATATATATATATATATATATATATATATATATAAGTAGAGAACTAACAGCGAACTTTTAGGAAAGGTAAACCTATTGTGAAAAGTATACAGCTTAATATACTGGATAGAGCAGATAGATAGGTAAAAGGATGAAAACGGATTAGAAAAGCGGCGGAGGCAGATCTTTTTTCAATTCAGTTGTTCAATGCAAAGTATATTCCGCAAAAAAGCAATTTATTCAATTAATTTTTTCCTTATAAGCCAGGCTTTTCAAAGATCAAAATCTTTTCATCAGAGGAAATTGCTGGGATAGATAAGCTGGCAAAGGGCAAGATTTAAAATTTGAAAAAGTAAAATATAGATTGTAGGGGGAAAAAACAAGGCAAAAAGTTGCCCGAATGTAAGCAAATGTCCGATTGCAAAAAAATCCGGTATCAAAAAGTCCAGCGGAGAAAGTGATTTGTAGGAAGGTCGTTAGAAGGCACGAGAAATGAAATGAGAGATTTCAAAGAAAGTCCAGAAACCAACCTCCTCATGTGCGGCCAAAATAGATAGAATCCAGGGGGTAAAAAGTCCAATAGAAGGTTCAGTCGTGGATGCAACAAGGCTCAGTGATTCGTGAGGTGGGGAATATTAGCCATATTAAAAAAGTACCCTTATATATATATATATATATATATATATATATATATATATATATATATATATATATATATATATATTATAATATAAAATGAAGTAATAAAATAAGGTGTCAATCAAATTTTATTAGAATTCAAAGTTCATGCAAAGCATCCTTAAGTCCTTAGCTCATGAGTTTTCAAAGATAATTCTTCTCTTCAGAGGACCATTACCGCAGTTATACTACTACAGGCAATAAAATAATTTTATTGCCTGTAGTAGTATAACTGCGGTAATGGTCCTCTGAAGAGAAGAATTATCTTTGAAAACTCATGAGCTAAGGACTTAAGGATGCTTTGCATGAACTTTGAATTCTAATAAAATTTGATTGACACCTTATTTTATTACTTCATTTTATATTATAATATTAATGCTCTATCCAGTATATTGAGCTTCAGTTTTTTATCCGGATGTTTCACTAATTATAAGATATTAGTTGACGCTTATATCTTTTGTTGGATTGCTTCATATATATATATATATATATATATATATATATATATATATATATATATATATATTATTTAAGACTGCACATTACAGTGTCTGTTTGGTGTAAAGTTTGAAAAAAAAACATGTGCGTGTTTACATTGCATATTTCTTAACTCTTGAAGATTATATAGTATACTTTTATTGCTGTAATTAGATAACAACATTTTATATTTGGAGATTTGATTGTATACATTTTTATTATCTCTACTTAAAGATCTCCTAATCTCTTTTTTTAATTATTTCATATTTAAATAGACGAGTGTTAATGGTTTATATGAAAGAAGTGATCGTCAGATAGGATAACAATATATATTTAGTATACATAGCAGAAGGCAATAGCCCGTCCCATTAACATGAATCAAAGTTATTTACTGAACCATAAGCAGATTTTGTAGGCAACTAAGTTTGCTGCATTCTCTCTAGTCGAGAAAAAAGATATCTGAACCGATAAACTGATGGTTGTTGCAGGCAGATGTCAATGTTGGCGTGAAGCCAGTTAATAGCACAACATACACTAATTGCTTGCTATTTATCGGTTTTACGGAGGACTGAAAACAGTTTGTAACGAACATATTCGAATATGGTGTCGGAATCGAAACAGGTTATCAAGAAAATAACTCCGATGAAACGGCTGAAACTTCGAAGAATCTTAGTTGTGTTTGGGGGCATTATGGTCCACCTGACTTTGGGATCGGTCGACACTTATGGTAAGGACACCTAATATATTTATACGTTTCTCTTCGTTGTAGGCTGTTATTTTGTTTTTTTTTATTTTCTTTGTTTTTCATCCAAAGCCTTAAAACTTGTTTTCTAACAGAATGAAAGTCGACAATTTCTTCGGATTTTCATCGATTAACTATGAATCCATCAAATTACACTTGATTTATCAAAGATAAAAACGGAGCAGATGAAGTGTTACGGTTTGTGTATGCGACAGATCTATTTCATATATTTATTGAATGTATTTAAAGATGGTACAAACAAACTTTGTCCCCTTCTATAAGTTTCTATAAGTCTAACTTACGTTGAAAATATTGAATGGTTTCAAGAAAATGGACACAAACTCTTTCCTCAATAATATATTTTTTAATGTTATGCAGGGCCGGCGGGACGGTTATAAAAGTGGGGGGCTCTCCTAAAAAGTGTGGGGGGGCGGTTAAACACATGCATATATAACTTCATTATTGATGACCGTAAAGTGGGGGGGGTAAGTCAAAAGGTGGGGGGGGATTGATCCCCCCCCTGCCCCCCGGTGTCGCCGTCCATGTTATGCCAACCCAGCATGTGCTTCCACCTGAAAAAAAAGCATTGCCTTATTCTTATTTTTTAGTTGCAATTGATTTTATTTAATTTCTTTGATTACATTTTTGCTATATAGTTATCCTAAAATTTCTGCACCCCAATTGATTTCTGTTTGTTACGTATATATGATTTCTGCTTTTTACGTATATATGATTTCTGCTTTTTACGTATATATGATTTCCGCTTTTTCTATCTATACTTTTTTACATTCATGGTTAAACACACGATTAAAAAATATGTTTGTAAAAGAACAAAGCAATTATTTGTTTCGTTTTTTTAGTAAGTGATCAAAACTTGTTTTAAAAGAAAAAATCAATCATTAGTATAATTTTTATTGGGTAACTGCTAAATATGATTTTAAAAGAACAAAGCAATTATTTGCTTCGTTTTTTCGTAAGTGATAAAAATGATTTAAAAAAACATAGCAATTATTTGCTTCGTTTTTTAGTAAGTGATAAAAAATGATTTAAAAAAACATAGTAATTATTTGCATCGTTTTTTAGTAAGTGATAAAAAATGATTTTATAAAAACATAGTAATTATTTGCTTCGTTTTTTAGTAAGTGATAAAAAATGATTTCAAAAAAACATAGTAATTATTTGCTTCGTTTTTTAGTAAGTGATAAAAAATGATTTCAAAAACATAGTAATTATTTGCTTCGTTGTTTAGTAAGTGATAAAAAATGATTTAAAAAAACATAGTAATTAATTGCTTCGTTTTTTAGTAAGTGATAAAAAATGATTTTAAAAAAAACATAGTTATTAATTGCTTCGTTTTTTAGTAAGTGATAAAAAATGATTTAAAAAACATAGTAATTTGCTTCGTTTTTTAGTAAGTAATAAAAAATGATTTCAAAAAACATAGTAATTATTTGCTTCGTTTTTTAGTAACTGAAAAAAATGATTTAAAAAAACATAGTAATTATTTGCTTCGTTTTTTAGTAAGTGATAAATAATGATTTAAAAAAACATAGTAATTATTTGCTTCGTTTTTTAGTAAGTCATAAAAAATGATTTAAAAAAACATAGTAATTATTTGCTTCGTTTTTTAGTAAGTGATTAAAAATGATTTCAAAAAACATAGTAATTATTTGCTTCGTTTTTTAGTAAGTGATAAAAAATGATTTAAAAAAACATAGCAATTATTTGCTTCGTTTTTTAGTAAGTGATAAAAAATGATTTAAAAAAAACATAGTAATTATTTGCTTCGTTTTTTAGTAAGTGATAAAAAATGATTTAAAAAAACATAGTAATTATTTGCTTCGTTTTTTAGTAAATGATAAAAAATGATTTAAAAAAAAACAGTAAATATTTGCTTCGTTTTTTAGTAAGTGATAAAAAATGATTTAAAAAAAACATAGTAATTATTTGCTTCGTTTTTTAGTAAGTGATAAAAAATGATTAAAAAAGAACAAAGAAATTATTTGCTTCGTTTTTTAGTAAGTGATAAAAAATGATTTTAAAAAACATAATAATTATTTGCTTCGTTTTTTAGTAAATGATAAAAAATGATTAAAAAAAAACATAGTAATTATTTGCTTCGTTTTTTAGTAAGTGATAAAAAATGATTAAAAAAGAACAAAGAAATTATTTGCTTCGTTTTTTAGTAAGTGATAAAAAATGATTTTAAAAAACATAGTAATTATTTGCTTCGTTGTTTAGTAAATGATAAAAAATGATTTAAAAAAAACATAGTAATTATTTGCTTCGTTTTTTAGTAAGTGATAAAAAATGATTTCAAAAAACATAGTAATTATTTGCTTCGTTTTTTAGTAAGTGATAAAAAATGATTTAAAAAAACATAGTAATTATTTAAAGTAAAATTTTTTATCACTTACTAAAAAACGAATTTTTTAGTAAGTGATAAAAAATGATTTAAAAAAAACAGTAATTATTTGCTTTGTTTTTTAGTAAGTGATAAAAAATGATTAAAAAAAACAGTAATTATTTGCTTCGTTTTTTAGTAAGTGATAAAAAATTATTTCAAAATAACAAAGAAATTATTTGTTCGCGTTTTGTTTTAATTTATTTAGTCATCTTTTCATTTCTGTCATTTGCATATTTATCATTTTTCCCTTTAATTTCTGTTATTTTCTTTTTTTTCTTTTTTATTTTCTTATTGTATTTATCAGTTAATTTCTGTCACTAGAAATTCTTTGGATTTGTACGTCCATTCCGTGGAGAACTTACATTTTCAGAAGGAAACAAAATTGATATAAATATAGCCAAACGTGATACAATCTACGTTAAAATAACGTATACAATATACCACTACATATACAACCTCACCATGATCGGGTGTTTTATTAAGAACCTATTCAATCTGATGAATTGTAACTTGATATTCCAACGCTATTGTCTTTACTTGTATTCAGTTACGAACTCTTGAATACATCGTTTAATTCCGCCGTTTTTAAAAATATTTTTTATTGCCGTTTGTTTTCTTCTCTGGAAAGTTGATGTTTTTCGAAAATGTACACTTAACACCCTGACGAAAACTACTGTTACAATTAACGATACTGTGTATGACTATTTACCCGTTCATGTCGTAAACACATATTTTCTACAATGAAATTTGTGTTTTCCCGAGGAATACGTGTTTAATACTTGATGCGAATGATGTATGACATATTTTTTAAAATTTTTATGCTACCATGTAATTTGATATAAGGCTAAATTGTTCGGCCTGTCAAACAAGTTTGAAACGCAGGGTGACCGGAAACAAATTACGACTTAGTGGATAAAATTAACAATCGAACTATATTTGGTATAAATAAACTTCAGTGTGTGTTGTACTTGTCCACCAAGTTTGAATTATGAAAATCACAATCATTGTTCGGTGATATCCTCGAAAAGTGCATCTCTGCGTTTTAAGCAGAAACAACGGGTAGAATGTACACGTCATTAAACGGGTAAAATTAATTCATCAACCAGAACAGTTTTGCACAAATTTTATCTCCTATTATGATTGTTATAGTAGAAGCGGCGTGGAAAGGACTGGTGATGGCCGGAACCATCTCCTTAATTGGGTGCCCCCAATGTCTCGTGTATAAGTCCTCCTACCGAAAAATATTATGATAAATAAAGTATACCATTTTTGGCCGTTTTATTAATGTTTAATTGTAACAAACCAAAATAGCTTGATAACCAAAATATTTCGAATTTGTGAATAGAAATGAAACAAGAAATAAATGCTTGATTTGATTTAAACATATATAAACCAAAATGATTAAGTTCATTTCACCAAATGACACCACCTGTCAGAAACCGACTTCACTTTTTACATCAGCTGTGAGAAATTCTTTTTCAACACTTATTAATACCAGGTTGGTCAATCGCTCCTGTGACCGTAGATCTGTTTTTATTAAATTCATTTTTGAAAATGACCATTCACAACTTGCGACTGAATATGCGATCGTAAGCAGTAATCTGTATGAAACACACAGCGTCGTAAATACATCCATCCCATACTGCAGTAAAGACTCCAGAGTATCTTTAGGATTAGAAGGAACTCTATTCCCTCCGTCTCGAAATCAATAATGTTTATATAACTGAATGGCTGCCACATGATTATCATAGACATTTGAAAAGTCAGAACATGCCTTCTTTAATTTCTCCCTTTTCTTGTTCATCATCAATTACTACTGAATTTAAAATCAGAAAAAGTAAAAATCGATCACTTTCTGTTTTTAATCGATTCACAATCTCCACCATTACTCTATTCATTTATTCTTGTGCCGTCAGTCCACTATCTCTTGTTGACTCTCCAGACATTATTATTCTTCCTGTAGCAGCCATCAAGCAGGAAAAGGAGACTGAGAGGGTTGCATTATGCACATCAGGTGCGGCAAAGAAGGCTAAATAAAAGGCGGTGTTTTTGGGGGTTGCATTATGCAAATCATGTGCGGCAAAGAAGGCTAAATAAAAGGCGGTGTTTTCTGGGGTTGCATTATGCACATCATGTGCGGCAAAGAAGGCTAAATAAAAGGCGGTGTTTTTTGGGGTTGCATTATGCAAATCAGGTGCGGCAAAGAAGGCTAAATAAAAGGCGGCGTTTTTTTGGGTTGCATTATGCACATCAGGTGCGGCAAAGGAGGCTAAATGAAAGGCGGTGTTTTTTGGGGGTGCATTATGCACATCAGGTGCAGCAAAGAAGGCTAAATAAAAGGCGGCGTTTTTTGGGGTTGCATTATGCACATCATGTGCGGCAAAGAAGGCTAAATGAAAGGCGGTGTTTTTTGGGGGTGCATTATGCACATCAGGTGCAGCAAAGAAGGCTAAATAAAAGGCGGTGTTTTTTGGGGTTGCATTATGCACATCATGTGCGGCAAAGAAGGCTAAATAAAAGGCGGCGTTTTTTGGGGTTGCATTATGCACATCAGGTGCGGCAAAGAAGGCTAAATGAAAGGCGGTGTTTTTTGGGGGTGCATTATGCACATCAGGTGCAGCAAAGAAGGCTAAATAAAAGGCGGTGTTTTTTTGGGTTGCATTATGCACATCAGGTGCGGCAAAGAAGGCTAAATAAAGGCGGTGTTTTTTGGGGTTGCATTATGCAAATCAGGTGCGGCAAAGAAGGCTAAATAAAAGGCGGCGTTTTTTTGGGTTGCATTATGCACATCAGGTGCGGCAAAGAAGGCTAAATGAAAGGCGGTGTTTTTTGGGGGTGCATTATGCACATCAGGTGCAGCAAAGAAGGCTAAATAAAAGGCGGCGTTTTTTGGGGTTGCATTATGCACATCATGTGCGGCAAAGAAGGCTAAATGAAAGGCGGTGTTTTTTGGGGGTGCATTATGCACATCAGGTGCAGCAAAGAAGGCTAAATAAAAGGCGGTGTTTTTTGGGGTTGCATTATGCAAATCAGGTGCTGCAAAGAAGGCTAAATAAAAGGCGGCGTTTTTTTGGGTTGCATTATGCAAATCAGGTGCTGCAAAGAAGGCTAAATAAAAGGCGGTGTTTTTTGGGGTTGCATTATGCACATCATGTGCGGCAAAGAAGGCTAAATAAAAGGCGGCGTTTTTTGGGGTTGCATTATGCACATCAGGTGCGGCAAAGAAGGCTAAATAAAAGGCGGTGTTTTTTGGGGTTGCATTATGCAAATCAGGTGCTGCAAAGAAGGCTAAATAAAAGGCGGTGTTTTTTGGGGTTGCATTATGCAAATCAGGTGCGGCAAAGAAGGCTAAATAAAAGGCGGTGTTTTTTGGGGTTGCATTATGCACATCAGGTGCGGCAAAGAAGGCTAAATAAAAGGCGGTGTTTTTTGGGGTTGCATTATGCAAATCAGGTGCGGCAAAGAAGGCTAAATAAAAGGCGGTGTTTTGGGGGGGTGCATTATGCAAATCAGGTGCGGCAAAGAAGGCTAAATAAAAGGCGGCGTTTTTTGGGGTTGCATTATGCACATCAGGTGCGGCAAAGAAGGCTAAATAAAAGGCGGTGTTTTTTGGGGTTGCATTATGCAAATCAGGTGCTGCAAAGAAGGCTAAATAAAAGGCGGTGTTTTTTGGGGTTGCATTATGCACATCATGTGCGGCAAAGAAGGCTAAATAAAAGGCGGCGTTTTTTGGGGTTGCATTATGCACATCAGGTGCGGCAAAGAAGGCTAAATAAAAGGCGGTGTTTTTTGGGGTTGCATTATGCACATCAGGTGCTGCAAAGAAGGCTAAATAAAAGGCGGTGTTTTTTGGGGTTGCATTATGCAAATCAGGTGCTGCAAAGAAGGCTAAATAAAAGGCGGTGTTTTTTGGGGTTGCATTATGCACATCATGTGCGGCAAAGAAGGCTAAATAAAAGGCGGCGTTTTTTGGGGTTGCATTATGCACATCAGGTGCGGCAAAGAAGGCTAAATAAAAGGCGGCGTTTTTTGGGGTTGCATTATGCACATCAGGTGCGGCAAAGAAGGCTAAATAAAAGGCGGTGTTTTTTTGGGTTGCATTATGCAAATCAGGTGCTGCAAAGAAGGCTAAATAAAAGGCGGTGTTTTTTGGGGTTGCATTATGCACATCATGTGCGGCAAAGAAGGCTAAATAAAAGGCGGCGTTTTTTGGGGTTGCATTATGCACATCAGGTGCGGCAAAGAAGGCTAAATGAAAGGCGGTGTTTTTTGGGGGTGCATTATGCACATCAGGTGCAGCAAAGAAGGCTAAATAAAAGGCGGTGTTTTTTTGGGTTGCATTATGCACATCAGGTGCGGCAAAGAAGGCTAAATAAAAGGCGGTGTTTTTTGGGGTTGCATTATGCAAATCAGGTGCTGCAAAGAAGGCTAAATAAAAGGCGGTGTTTTGGGGAGTTGCATTATGCACATCAGGTGCTGCAAAGAAGGCTAAATAAAAGGCGGTGTTTTGGGGAGTTGCATTATGCAAATCAGGTGCGGCAAATACGGCTAAATAAAAGGCGGTGTTTTGGGGGGTTGCATTATGCACATCAGGTGCGGCAAAGAAGGCTAAATAAAAGGCGGTGTTTTGGGGGGTTTTTTGGAATTTTTTAAATAATATTCAACTTATTTTTTATTTATAAAAAATTTTGGTGGGTCACGAAAAAAATTTTTTTCCAAAAAGGGGTCGCGACAAAAAAAGTTTGAAGAGCACTGCTCTAGGGGACAACAGCATTTGTGAACAATCACTTGTAAAACTGTATATGTAAGAATGTTGACTTCATACAATACGCCCACTACTTTTCCTCTTTTTACTTTTAGGGAACATTGCTCCTTACTTTGTCTCATATTTAAAGGCCAGACGATCTTCTACTCTAACTTATGAGAAAGCATCTTGGATATTTTCCAGTAGGGCAATGTCCCAGGCACTATTCGCTTTCATTGGCGGAATGATGGAAGCGAAAATTGGAACACGTCTTACGGTTCTCATTGGCTGTTTATTGTTCAGGTGAGTGTCGCAAAACTCCCATAACGTTTACTTAAAACTTTCACCGTTCAAATTAAAATAACGGAACCCCAAGTTAAAAAAATACATTTTTAATTAGAATAAGTAAACGGCAAATTAAAATAACTAAATTTAAATAAAAAAAAATGAATCTCAAATTAAAAAGAATGAATGTCAATGTAAAACAAGTGAATGTAAAATAAAAATAGATCTAAAATATAAAACAAATAGATCTCAAAGTAAAATAAACGGATATAAAATTTTAAAAATGGAGCTGAAATTAAAATAAACGAATCTCAAATTAAAACAAATTAATCTTAAATTAAAACAAATTAATCTTAAATTAAAGCAAATGAACGTCGAGTTAAAAATCAATGTCAATTTATTGTCACTGCAAAACAAATGGTTGTAAAATTTTTAAAAATGTATTTAAAATTGTAGAACAAATGAATCTAAAAATTAAATAAATGATTTTTAAAAGTTTCATCTCAAATCAAAACAAATTAATGGAAACTGAAACCGAATGTCACTGTAAAACCAGCGAATGTAGACTTCAAACAAACTAATGTAAAATTAAACATGTGAATCTCAAATCATTACAATTGCATTTTTGGATAATTTCCATTATTCGGATAACTGTTCTCAACTTGGGTGCAATTCTTCATGGCGCAACGGATACAAGCGCTAAGTTATAATTAGTCCTAAGTGACAGTCTTCTGGATTTGGATTTTGGTTTTGATGATACTAAGCATACAATTACGAATTACTTGAGTTCTAGCCAGTCATTGCTAACAGAACGAACGCAGGCTAACCCCGTTGAATAATTAAACGCTTCCGCACACAATCCAGTAGAAATTCTCGAGTTCGACGAAACGCACCTGATAAAGGTCAGAGGTTAAATCGGCCGAATCATTGTGGGATTTTTATTCAAGATGAGAAAAGTAGTCCGAATAATCCAAATAATACAAATTATCAAATCCTTATCTACAAAAATTCCGAAGCATAAAACAATTGAATGTAATATTTTTTTAAAATGAATTCCAAGTTAAGAAATGAATATAAACTCATAAATGTTAACTTAAACCAAATTAATAATACATTAAAATTAATTAATCTCTAATTAATGCAAATGAAGATCAACTTTACCAATTAATGTCACGAAAAGAATGTCGCATAAGAAAAAAATGAATGCAAAGTTAAAACAATTGAATCTCAAATTAAAACAGATGTATTTTATATTAAAACTATTTTGTGCTGGATTAAATTAAACGTATCTAAAATAAAACAAATGAATGTAAAATTTAAACTAATGAATATGAAACTAAAACAATTGAATCTCAAATTAAAACTTATTAATGTAAAATCATGTAAAATGAACTTCAAATTAAAATAATGAATCTCAATGTTAAATGTCTGATTACAATCCATTCTGATTAATGCAAGCACTTAATAAAGCATTGCTGATTTGAGTCTTTATATTTGTACATTTACAGGACCGGCGGGACAGTTATAAATGTGGGTGGGGGGGGGCTCTCCTAAAAAGTGTGGGGGCCGGTTAAACACATGCATATATAACTTCATTATTGATGACCGTAAATTGGGGGGGGGAGTCAAAAAGTGTGGGGGTGGAGCCCCCCCCCCTGCTCCCCCCCGGTGCCGCCGTCCATGAATAAAACATTTCGGTCAATGTAGTCTCTTGCCATTCGTTAGGGTTGTAGTTCATTTATGTACAGTGATGTTTTCTATGTATCTGCTGAAATCAACTGTCCGTAGGGGTTAAGTACGCCAGAAACGTCAACGTACTTAGTCCTAAGTGACAGTCTTCTGGATTTGGATTTTGGTTTTGATGATACTAAGCATACAATTACGAATTACTTGAGTTCTAGCCAGTCATTGCTAACAGAACGAACGCAGGCTAACCCCGTTGAATAATTAAACGCTTCCGCACACAATCCAGTAGAAATTCTCGAGTTCGACGAAACGCACCTGATAAAGGTCAGAGGTTAAATCGGCCGAATCATTGTGGGATTTTTATTCAAGATGAGAAAAGTAGTCCGAATAATCCAAATAATACAAATTATCAAATCCTTATCTACAAAAATTCCGAAGCATAAAACAATTGAATGTAATATTTTTTTAAAATGAATTCCAAGTTAAGAAATGAATATAAATCCATATGGATCATATTTATATACGAAAAAAAACATCAGCGTATAAAAATGAATTATACATCTGAAGAAGACATTTTTTTAAAACATAGTTCACCCCAGACAAGGCAGGCTGCCACTGTAGACGTAAGGGGCTACTGAGAAGAAAGAAAAGGGAGAAAGTTGGGGGGTCAATCTAAATTGGGATCTGCGCAGCGAGATGTTTTTTTACATTAGTTTTAAATTAGTTTTAAATTTCTGCATGTCAGTACGGAGAAACAGGGAGGGAGTTCCAGAAGCCAGCAGCACGAGGAAAGAAGCTATTTGAGTAGAAAGCTCTCCGGCATCGGGGGACCTCCACAGTGAATGGATGGGATTTAGTCGATTGTCGAGACGTGTACTTACGTCGAGGGGGCACCAGAACAGCCAATTCATCGGAGCACAATCCATTGAAGTATTTGTAAAACAAGCACAAGGATGCTACATTGCGGCGATGGAACAGGGACTAGAGCTTGGTTGACAGTGAGGGACCTATTAGGTTGGCGACTCTTTTTTGAACTTTGTCAAGGAGGGAGAGACTAGTAGATGATGCACCAGCCCAGATGTGGCAACAATACTCCATGCATGGGCGGATGGTGGCTTTGTAGAGATACAGAATAATGTCAGGTGTGAGGAGTTTACTAGCACGGTAGAGTGAGGGAGGCAACCTTCATTGAAGTACATCAGTCGAAACATAGAAATATAAACGTTGAAAAGGATAATCAATGTAGATAATGACACACACAAAAACATCTTTTTTTTGTTTTGTTTTCTATTTCAGCGGTGGTGTCGCTCTGACTTACGTCACACTCGACAACGGATTCATTTATGTGCTGTTTACTTACGCCATCATGGTTGGCGCCGGCAATGGAATTGCATACTATATACCAATCGGATGCGCCATGCGAGTAAATATCCCGCTTTTTATCTATTTTTAAACTCACTAGCTAATTAACATAATGAATGTTTTAACGAACGATGTGATCGGAAAAGACGGCTTCAAAGTCAATCCGTACGATTGTGGTTATATGGACTAATACCGTTGCGAAAGGGAGGGAGTTGCAATTTCCATTCATCTATAGGTTTTGCACATCTTGAGTAGCAACTTGTATCCAATGAAGCGTAAACAACTGAATCGTTTAAAATGGGTATTATCCTTCGACATTCAATTACATAAAAGGGTTGATTTGCTGTTAAACACCTAAACGAAACCAAATGTAGATATAGCTTTATATTATCACGATAGATTATCATTAAACGATACATCTCTTATATTTGATTCAATATTAATATATATATATATATATATATATATATATATATATATGTATATGTGTATATATATATATATATATATATATATATATATATATATATATATATAGGGTGGGCCAAAATAAGGGTCCTATCTTTAAATTTGAATAACTTGAATTTGAATAACTTCCACAAAATAAAAGTTAAACTCACCAAACTTTATGTGTGTGTAGACCGACCCTTCCGAGATTTTTTGAAATAAACAAAACAAATTTTAGCCGAAAAACACTTCTTAAAACTTACAAAAACTAAAGTATTGTTTTTTACACTGTTTTGAGTTTTTTAAGCAAAAATAATGTTTTCTAAATGAGGGTACGTTCCTTAGGGCTAATACGGCTTATGCTTGCTTCGGAAGGGGTCCTTTACTTATTCTAAAAAAAAAAATTAAAAAAAAAAAAAAAGTTATGAATTTTTAAAAATAGGACCCTTATTTTTGCCCACCCTGTATATATATGTATATATATATATATATATATATATATTTTGATTTTATTCCATTAGTTGCGACAAAACAAGTTTTGTTTCATTGGCGCGAATAGCGACCAACTCATCGGGCTAGCGATGGAATTCAAATGGCATACGTTTTAACTTCACCTTAACGGGAGATTTAAAATTGAAAATACATTGGAGGGGGAGGGGGACCGAGTTGGGGCTTTGTCTATAACGGTGACATGGGACATGTCGCAACTAATGGAATAAAATCAAAAAATATATATATTTTGCTCTGAATTTTCATTGAGCACTCTCATAAACCCGGTTTCAACTTCCTTCGGATTCATACCCCCTGGATATTTGTAACAAGTTAATTATATATATATATATATATATATATATATATATATATATATATATATATATATATATATATATATTTGTATGTACGTATGTGTGTGTGAAAAAGACAAACAGAAAAAAACTAATTTAAAATCTTTACATTTTCTGAAAATGGTAAAATCTCTCGTTTCTTGATGATTTTTTTCATGTTTTTAATTTTTTCTGTTTGTCTTGTTCACACATCTTGTCTTTCACGCCATAACATTCCCCAATCAATATTCTTTCAATTTTTTGGCAAATTTAGGACGAATGTTTAACATGTTCAATCAAGATATTGCATTTATTTCTCGTGACTCATCGAAGACTTTTGAGGACTATATAGCCGGAGACAATGGATATCTCCTAAAAATGTGTTGTTTTTTAAAACTTAATTCACTCCAAACAAAACTCATTATAACCGAGACGCTACTATGAAATAGAAAACTACCTACAGGAACATCTTAAGTGGGGAGTTGTGAAGCGAGATATTTATTCACATTCCATTTTAATTTATGCACATTGGTACAGTTAGGTAATCAGAGAGAAGGGAGGGAATTTCAGCGGCTAGTAGTTCGAGGAAATAATCTATTAAAGTAGAAAGCCTTCCGGCATTTGGGGATCTGCACAGTGAAGGGTGAGAGTTTGTAGATTGTCGGTTTTTTTTTTACGTCGATGGGACATCCTGTGCGATGAGGCGTTACTAGTGAAACAAGGGTTACGCAATTCTCAACTGCATTTCTTCTGATCCGGCTTTGCTTAAATTCTTGTTAGAATTAATGTTTTAAAAATCAGATTTTCATCAATCTTTTTTCTTTAAAACAATAAAACAAATGTTTGTATGAAAGAATTGTTATGTAAAAAAAAGAAACTATCTTTATTTATATAAACTGATATAATACGTTTGCGCGGGATTGACTTTATAGCTATCTGTGGCTTTTTCATGCCTCTTGAACTGCTTCAATGTTCTTGTAATGAAATTAAATGAGTAACAATCTCAGATTAGCAGATGCTCCATGGTAAACATCGTCGTAGTGACCTTGTAAGCAGACGATTAGTACCAATGTTGTATTTACAACGAGCATAACATACACTTCTAAGCCATTCGTTATGATCTGTGCCAACCAGACAATCGCCGGTGATGTATGATCAAATTTTGTTACAGATAACACTTTCTTTTCCGATATAAAATATGCTTGAAAACAAAACTTGTGGGAATTAAAGTTTTAAAAATAGATGTTATTCATTTTTTTTCGTATGTAATTACCGTCGTTAAATGATTAAGATTCCAGGTTTACACAATGCAAATCTAGTTTTATTATTATTTACTCAATAAAAGTTCTCACGAATCATGAGCAGTGATCACTCACCAGCAAAACCAGGTGATATTCCCTGAAGTCTGGGTGACAACAAGTGACTGGAGATTTCCAGCACCGTCAACTTCTTTCAAATGGTTGTAAATCGCTTTCTATTCTCGAAACAGCTGTTTAGCATTGACTTATTGCTGTTCAGACCGGTATCGTCCGGGCCTTTGGGTCTGGATTTACGCCGGTCTATTGGGGGTTGCCGGTCCTGTGCAGTTCTAGGAGGTGCACCCTCCCAGACTTTGCCTCCCCTATTTGGGGAGGAGTAAGTTTATTGCTTACTGTCTGAGGCGCCCCTACCGGGGAATGCCGACGGGGCTTTCCAGGCAATTTTTAAACAGCCAGAGTGCTGAAGTTCTCGAGCGCTGGTTCTTTCCCACTTTCCCGACCTTGTGTCACATCTTACCTTGTGGGAGGAAGATAAATAGAAACGGACGTTGGCCTTTTTGCAATTTGAGTGACAATCAGTTATTTTTTTTCAAGACATGCACGTAACTCGCATTCGAACCCTTTGTGCATTCTCGGGTGGGATCGCTCCCAGGTTGATGTTGCAACGAAGCTGACATCACCCAGCACGATTTCACACGTAATATATTTACATTTTGTCGCACTATATTGCTACTTGCTATTTAAATAACGCACACCAATTGCGACAAATCTTTTTTCTTAAAAAAAAGTGCTAACCGATATGAAAACTGTCTCACAACAATTAAAAAGCTTTTTGTAATCACATTAAATTTGCACGTTCATAATAACATTTAATTTAAAGTTCGACGATATTTTTATCCAATTCTGTGCAATTCTTTGAACTGATTTGCCGTGTTTTTTTTTTAAAACAAAATGAGGTTGATTCTTGTCTTTCTATTGTTATATATTTGTTTCGTTGTATTAATTCCTGTTATTGTTATCAATTTGTTTCGTTGTATTAATTTCTGTTATTGTTATCAATTTGTTTCGTTGTATTAATTCCTGTTATTGTTATCAATTTGTTTCGTTGTATTAATTCCTGTTATTGTTATCAATTTGTTTCGTTGTATTAATTCCTGTTATTGTTATCAATTTGTTTCGTTGTATTAATTTCTGTTATTGTTATCAATTTGTTTCGTTGTATTAATTCCTGTTATTGTTATCAATTTGTTTCGTTGTATTAATTCCTGTTATTGTTATCAATTTGTTTCGTTGTATTAATTCCTGTTATTGTTATCAATTTGTTTCGTTGTATTAATTCCTGTTATTGTTATCAATTTGTTTCGTTGTATTAATTCCTGTTATTGTTATCAATTTGTTTCGTTGTATTAATTCCTGTTATTGTTATCAATTTGTTTCGTTGTATTAATTCCTGTTATTGTTATCAATTTGTTTCGTTGTATTAATTCCTGTTATTGTTATCAATTTGTTTCGTTGTATTAATTCCTGTTATTGTTATCAATTTGTTTCGTTGTATTAATTCCTGTTATTGTTATCAATTTGTTTCGTTGTATTAATTCCTGTTATTGTTATCAATTTGTTTCGTTGTATTAATTCCTGTTATTGTTATCAATTTGTTTCGTTGTATTAATTCCTGTTATTGTTATCAATTTGTTTCGTTGTATTAATTCCTGTTATTGTTATCAATTTGTTTCGTTGTATTAATTCCTGTTATTGTTATCAATTTGTTTCGTTGTATTAATTCAAGTTATTGTAATCAATTTGTTTCGTTGTATTAATTCCTGTTATTGTTATCAATTTGTTTCGTTGTATTAATTCCTGTTATTGTTATCAATTTGTTTCGTTGTATTAATTCCTGTTATTGTTATCAATTTGTTTCGTTGTATTAATTCCTGTTATTGTTATCAATTTGTTTCGTTGTATTAATTCCTGTTATTGTTATCAATTTGTTTCGTTGTATTAATCCTGTTATTGTTATCAATTTGTTTCGTTGTATTAATTCCTGTTATTGTTATCAATTTGTTTCGTTGTATTAATTCCTGTTATTGTTATCAATTTGTTTCGTTGTATTAATTCCTGTTATTGTTATCAATTTGTTTCGTTGTATTAATTCCTGTTATTGTTATCAATTTGTTTCGTTGTATTAATTCCTGTTATTGTTATCAATTTGTTTCGTTGTATTAATTCCTGTTATTGTTATCAATTTGTTTCGTTGTATTAATTCCTGTTATTGTTATCAATTTGTTTCGTTGTATTAATTCCTGTTATTGTTATCAATTTGTTTCGTTGTATTAATTCCTGTTATTGTTATCAATTTGTTTCGTTGTATTAATTCCTGTTATTGTTATCAATTTGTTTCGTTGTATTAATTCCTGTTATTGTTATCAATTTGTTTCGTTGTATTAATTCCTGTTATTGTTATCCATTTGTTTCGTTGTATTAATTCCTGTTATTGTTATCAATTTGTTTCGTTGTATTAATTCCTGTTATTGTTATCAATTTGTTTCGTTGTATTAATTCCTGTTATTGTTATCAATTTGTTTCGTTGTATTAATTCCTGTTATTGTTATCAATTTGTTTCGTTGTATTAATTCCTGTTATTGTTATCAATTTGTTTCGTTGTATTAATTCCTGTTATTGTTATCAATTTGTTTCGTTGTATTAATTCCTGTTATTGTTATCAATTTGTTTCGTTGTATTAATTCCTGTTATTGTTATCAATTTGTTTCGTTGTATTAATTCCTGTTATTGTTATCAATTTGTTTCGTTGTATTAATTCCTGTTATTGTTATCAATTTGTTTCGTTGTATTAATTCCTGTTATTGTTATCAATTTGTTTCGTTGTATTAATTCCTGTTATTGTTATCAATTTGTTTCGTTGTATTAATTCCTGTTATTGTTATCAATTTGTTTCGTTGTATTAATTCCTGTTATTGTTATCAATTTGTTTCGTTGTATTAATTCCTGTTATTGTTATCAATTTGTTTCGTTGTATTAATTCAAGTTATTGTAATCAATTTGTTTCGTTGTATTAATTCCTGTTATTGTTATCAATTTGTTTCGTTGTATTAATTCCTGTTATTGTTATCAATTTGTTTCGTTGTATTAATTCCTGTTATTGTTATCAATTTGTTTCGTTGTATTAATTCCTGTTATTGTTATCAATTTGTTTCGTTGTATTAATTCCTGTTATTGTTATCAATTTGTTTCGTTGTATTAATCCTGTTATTGTTATCAATTTGTTTCGTTGTATTAATTCCTGTTATTGTTATCAATTTGTTTCGTTGTATTAATTCCTGTTATTGTTATCAATTTGTTTCGTTGTATTAATTCCTGTTATTGTTATCAATTTGTTTCGTTGTATTAATTCCTGTTATTGTTATCAATTTGTTTCGTTGTATTAATTCCTGTTATTGTTATCAATTTGTTTCGTTGTATTAATTCCTGTTATTGTTATCAATTTGTTTCGTTGTATTAATTCCTGTTATTGTTATCAATTTGTTTCGTTGTATTAATTCCTGTTATTGTTATCAATTTGTTTCGTTGTATTAATTCCTGTTATTGTTATCAATTTGTTTCGTTGTATTAATTCCTGTTATTGTTATCAATTTGTTTCGTTGTATTAATTCCTGTTATTGTTATCAATTTGTTTCGTTGTATTAATTCCTGTTATTGTTATCAATTTGTTTCGTTGTATTAATTCCTGTTATTGTTATCAATTTGTTTCGTTGTATTAATTCCTGTTATTGTTATCAATTTGTTTCGTTGTATTAATTCCTGTTATTGTTAACAATTTGTTTCGTTGTATTAATTCCTGTTATTGTTATCAATTTGTTTCGTTGTATTAATTCCTGTTATTGTTATCAATTTGTTTCGTTGTATTAATTCCTGTTATTGTTATCAATTTGTTTCGTTGTATTAATTCCTGTTATTGTTATCAATTTGTTTCGTTGTATTAATTCCTGTTATTGTTATCAATTTGTTTCGTTGTATTAATTCCTGTTATTGTTATCAATTTGTTTCGTTGTATTAATTCCTGTTATTGTTAACAATTTGTTTCGTTGTATTAATTCCTGTTATTGTTATCAATTTGTTTCGTTGTATTAATTCCTGTTATTGTTATCAATTTGTTTCGTTGTATTAATCCTGTTATTGTTATCAATTTGTTTCGTTGTATTAATTCCTGTTATTGTTATCAATTTGTTTCGTTGTATTAATTCCTGTTATTGTTAACAATTTGTTTCGTTGTATTAATTCCTGTTATTGTTATCAATTTGTTTCGTTGTATTAATTCCTGTTATTGTTATCAATTTGTTTCGTTGTATTAATCCTGTTATTGTTATCAATTTGTTTCGTTGTATTAATTCCTGTTATTGTTATCAATTTGTTTCGTTGTATTAATTTCTGTTATTGTTATCAATTTGTTTCGTTGTATTAATTCCTGTTATTGTTATCAATTTGTTTCGTTGTATTAATTCCTGTTATTGTTATCTATTTGTTTCGTTGTATTAATTTCTGTTATTGTTATCAATTTGTTTCGTTGTATTAATTTCTGTTATTGTTATCAATTTGTTTCGTTGTATTAATTCCTGTTATTGTTATCAATTTGTTTCGTTGTATTAATTCCTGTTATTGTTAACAATTTGTTTCGTTGTATTAATTCCTGTTATTGTTATCAATTTGTTTCGTTGTATTAATTCCTGTTATTGTTATCAATTTGTTTCGTTGTATTAATTCCTGTTATTGTTATCAATTTGTTTCGTTGTATTAATTCCTGTTATTGTTATTACTTTGTTTCGTTGTATTAATTCCTGTTATTGTTATCAATTTGTTTCGTTGTATTAATTCCTGTTATTGTTATCAATTTGTTTCGTTGTATTAATTCCTGTTATTGTTATCAATTTGTTTCGTTGTATTAATTCCTGTTATTGTTATCAATTTGTTTCGTTGTATTAATTCCTGTTATTGTTATCAATTTGTTTCGTTTTATTAATTCCTGTTATTGTTATCAATTTGTTTCGTTGTCATCAATTTGTATGATTCCTGTTTCTAATTTTAGTGGTTCCCCAATCGCAAAGGTTTGATATCTGGATTTGTGGTCAGCGGTTTCGGAAGTGGAGGCTTCATCTGCACCCAAATAACAACAGCTTTTATCAACCCACACAACTTGACGCCGGATCTGGAAGTTGACAAGAATTAGTAAGAAAAAATATCGATTCTAATATCGGTGGTGTTGGAAGCCATGAGGGATGAATGAGTTTTAAAAATGTTTTTCATATAACTATTGTTGTATGTAAAAGTACACGCAAGAATTTGTAGATCCCCCAAAAAAGGAACACATAATTCATATAAATCGCATTCTAACGAAATTCTTTACCGAACTCGCCTAATTGTAACGTGTTGAAACAATTTGTAAGATTGTTTTTAACAGTAAATATGAATAGAACTCATCAACCAAGAAAAATGAAAAAACCGAAAGTGGACATCATTTGTAAAATTCTGTTAAACGTTAAAAAATCATCTCTCTTTCATTTTTAACAATTAATTAACTGTCAATTATCAATTTCGTCTCATTCCTTTCGTCGTGCTGGATCAAAGACGAACCTTATGCAAAATCACAATTAAACACCAAAGTCATTTTAATACACGTATGTCTCTGTTATTATTTCTTTATTTCATGTTTCATGTTTAATTCCTGTTATTGTTATCAATTTGTTTCGTTGTATTAATTCCTGTTATTGTTATCAATTTGTTTCGTTTTATCCGAACAAAAGATGTTGCCAACGCATTGTATTTATTCTCACATATGTAATCTTCCTTTCTTTCTCTTGCTGTTTAGTCATTCTCAATTTGCCTCTAACTTCGACAGACTTTGACCCAGATGAAATAGGAGCAAGCATTCATTTCCTGATATTCTCTCCCTCGGATCCTAAAATATTAATTACTCCCGCCTTGAACATTATCGATCTATTATTTTCTTCACTCATAAAATCTCACTATTAAACTCTTCCCTATCTCAGACTCCTTCTTCTTTCTGTATCATGTTTTAAAATATATAATTCCTCCACTTCCAACAACAATACCGAACGTAGAGAATTATTATTATTGTGTAAAAACCGACAATAAAACTCCAAATTTGCGATCAAATATGAAATGGAATTTTATTTTTTCCGTTTGTATTAAGTCTTTAATTCATTAGTTTCCGCTTTTTTTAATTTTAAATTCGTTTTCTCTTAAATATTGTTTTTTTTTTCTTTTTTCTTTTGCTTTAAATTTCTTCAACCCTTTTCTATTGTTTTTTTCTTTAGCTTTAAATTCCTTCAACCCTTTTCTATTGTTTTTTCTTTAGCTTTAAATTCCTTCAACCCTTTTCTATTGTTTTTTTCTTTAGCTTTAAATTCCTTCAATTATTTTTTATTGTTTTTTTCTTTAGCTTTAAATTCTTTCAACCCTTTTTTATGCTTTTTTTCTTTAGCTTTAAATTCCTTCAACCCTTTTCTATTGTTTTTCTTTTGCTTTAAATTTCTTCAACCCTTTTCTATTGTTTTTTCTTTAGCTTTAAATTCCTTCAACCCTTTTCTATTGTTTTTTTCTTTAGCTTTAAATTCCTTCAACCCTTTTCTATTGTTTTTTTCTTTAGCTTTAAATTCCTTCAACCCTTTTCTATTGTTTTTTCTTTAGCTTTAAATTCCTTCAACCCTTTTCTATTGTTTTTTTCTTTAGCTTTAAATTCCTTCAATTATTTTTTATTGTTTTTTTCTTTAGCTTTAAATTCTTTCAACCCTTTTTTATGCTTTTTTTCTTTAGCTTTAAATTCCTTCAACCCTTTTCTATTGTTTTTTTTTTAGCTTTAAATTCCTTCAACCCTTTTTTATTCTTTTTTTCTTTAGCTTTAAATTCCTTCAACCCTTTTTTATTCTTTTTTTCTTTAGCTTTAAATTCCTTCAACCCTTTTTTATTCTTTTTTCTTTAGCTTTAAATTCCTTCAACCCTTTTTTATTCTTTTTTTCTTTAGCTTTAAATTCCCTCAACCATTTTTTATCCTTTTTTTCTTCAGCTTTAAATTCCTTCAACCCTTTTTTATTCTTTTTTTCTTTAGCTTTAAATTCCTTCAACCCTTTTTTATTCTTTTTTTCTTTAGCTTTAAATTCCTTCAACCTTTTTTTATTCTTTTTTTCTTTAGCTTTTAATTCCTTCAACCCTTTTTTATTCTTTTTTTCTTTAGCTTTAAATTCCTTCAACCTTTTTTTATTCTTTTTTTCTTTAGCTTTAAATTCCTTCAACCCTTTTTTATTCTTTTTTTCTTTAGCTTTAAATTCCTTCAACCCTTTTTTATTCTTTTTTTCTTTAGCTTTAAATTCCTTCAACCCTTTTTTATTCTTTTTTCTTTAGCTTTAAATTCCTTCAACCTTTTTTTATTCTTTTTTTTCTTTAGCTTTAAATTCCTTCAACCCTTTTTTATTCTTTTTTTCTTTAGCTTTAAATTCCTTCAACCCTTTTTTATTCTTTTTTTCTTTAGCTTTAAATTCCTTCAACCCTTTTTTATTCTTTTTTTCTTTAGCTTTAAATTCCTTCAACCTTTTTTTATTCTTTTTTTTCTTTAGCTTTAAATTCCTTCAACCTTTTTTTATTCTTTTTTTTCTTTAGCTTTAAATTCCTTCAACCCTTTTTTATTCTTTTTTTCTTTAGCTTTAAATTCCTTCAACCCTTTTTTATTCTTTTTTTCTTTAGCTTTAAATTCCTTCAACCCTTTTTTATTCTTTTTTCTTTAGCTTTAAATTCCTTCAACCCTTTTCTATTGTTTTTTTCTTTAGCTTTAAATTCCTTCAACCTTTTTTTATTCTTTTTTACTTTAGCTTTAAATTCCTTCAACCCTTTTTTATTCTTTTTTTCTTTAGCTTTTAATTCCTTCAACCCTTTTTTATTCTTTTTTTCTTTAGCTTTAAATTCCTTCAACCTTTTTTTATTCTTTTTTTCTTTAGCTTTAAATTCCTTCAACCCTTTTTTATTCTTTTTTTCTTTAGCTTTAAATTCCTTCAACCCTTTTTTATTCTTTTTTTCTTTAGCTTTAAATTCCTTTTTTCTTTAGCTTTAAATTCCTTCAACCCTTTTTTATTCTTTTTTTCTTTAGCTTTAAATTCCTTCAACCTTTTTTATTCTTTTTTCTTTAGCTTTAAATTCCTTCAACCTTTTTTTATTCTTTTTTTTCTTTAGCTTTAAATTCCTTCAACCCTTTTTTATTCTTTTTTTCTTTAGCTTTAAATTCCTTCAACCCTTTTTTATTCTTTTTTCTTTAGCTTTAAATTCCTTCAACCTTTTTTATTCTTTTTTCTTTAGCTTTAAATTCCTTCAACCTTTTTTATTCTTTTTTTTCTTTAGCTTTAAATTCCTTCAACCCTTTTTTATTCTTTTTTTCTTTAGCTTTAAATTCCTTAAACCTTTTTTTATTCTTTTTTTCTTTAGCTTTAAATTCCTCCAACCCTTTTCTATTGTTTTTTTCTTTAGCTTTAAATTCCTTCAACCTTTTTTTATTCTTTTTTTCTTTAGCTTTAAATTCCTTCAACCCTTTTTTATTCTTTTTTTCTTTAGCTTTAACTTCCTTCAACCCTTTTTTATTCTTTTTTCTTTAGCTTTAAATTCCTTTAACCCTTTTCTATTGTTTTTTTCTTTAGCTTTAAATTCCTTCAACCTTTTTTTATTCTTTTTTTCTTTAGCTTTAAATTCCTTCAACCCTTTTTTATTCTTTTTTTCTTTAGCTTTAAATTCCTTCAACCCTTTTTTATTCTTTTTTTCTTTAGCTTTAAATTCCTTCAACCCTTTTTTATTCTTTTTTTCTTTAGCTTTAAATTCCTTCAACCCTTTTTTATTCTTTTTTTCTTTAGCTTTAAATTCCTTCAACCCTTTTCTATTCTTTTTTCTTTAGCTTTAAATTCCTTAAACCATTTTCTATTCTTTTTGTTCTGTTGCAACCGCTAAAATAATCTAAATGATTAAATGCGAAAGCTTGTTTTTTGTTCATCACTCATATATTACAATCAGAACGGGTTGACGTTATCTTACTCAATAATAATTATGGTTTCAAATACGGTATATATCGTACTAACGAAACACATATATGCATTCAAATATATGTCTTATTTGCATAACTTCTTTTTTAACCGTCTATAATTAATTAATGTTTGATGTTATTCATTTATGATTATTTAATTTTAATTTCCCTTTGTATTTACAATAGTTTAGTGTAAATTAACAGTTATTAATCTACGTAATTTAATAAAAAAAGAATAAATTACGAAAAAAACATTCTTCAATTACCAAAAGAGATAATTTAGATGAAGCTCGCTTGAAAGATATACTGAGTTCACAGAAAGGGGGAAGTGATTGGTATCTCTCTCTCTCTCTCTCGCGCGCTCACTGTCTCTCTCTCTCTCTCAAGGGCTCTCTCTCTCTCTCTCTCTCTCTCTCTCTCTCTCTCTCTCAAGAACTCTCACTTTTCTAGCGACGATAGATTTTATTTTTTATTTCTTATTGTTTTACGATTTATTTATGAAATAAAAGAGCAAAATATATGAATATAAAGTCTGAAATAAAAACGTCTTTTACACACCAATAAAATTGGACTATCTGTTTAAATTGTAAGCTTTTTCTAATTTAAATATGACGACTACATTTTTCAGCCCACTTTACATTTCGGCATTTTACGTGTAGAATAAAACTTGCCATACCATACTCGCAGGCATTACCTCCTCCATTTATGGGGTGATACTTCCATGTATCACCTCCTCTTTCTTGGAGGGTGTATTTCCGACCAGGCATAAACACATCCTTTTTTTTGGTGTGTGTTTGGGGGGGGGGGAGGTACTCCGACGCTTTACATTCTCCTTTGGGGGTTTGTGTTGTAATAGTTTCATTCATCATATCACATTCTTCCTTGGCATTAACTTCTATTTTGGGGGGGAGGAGGACACTATAATAGATAATCGTTTCTCACGATATCATCGTCCCACGATGACTTTCTCCTTTTTTAAAGGGTCGAGGTAGTTTGCTATCTATTCTGTTTAATAATATCATCCTCTCAGACATTAACTCCTCTTTTTTTTTGGGGGGGGGGGGCGGGTAATGTTCGTTCGTCATGATATAATCCTCTTAGTCATTACCTCTTCCTGTGGGGGTGTCAATGTATGCGGTTTGTTCATTATGATATCATGCTCCGAACCTAGCAAAAATATACGAACGGAGGGAGAATATATTTGCAAATATATCATAAACATGATAGGCTATATTTTCGTGTTGTCTACATATAGGTATATGATAGGCTATATTTTCGTGTTGTCTACATATAGGTAGATGATAGGCTATATTTACATATTGTCTACACACAGGTAGATGATAGGCTATATTTACATGTTGTCTACACACAGGTAGATGATAGGCTATATTTACATGTTGTCTACATACAGGTAGATGATAGGCTATATTTACGTGTTGTCTAAATATAGGGAGATGATAGGCTATATTTACATGTTGTCTACATACAGGTAGATAATAGGCTATATTTATGTGTTGTCTACGCACAGGTAGATAATATGCTATATTTTCGTGCTATCTACAATATACATATATACATTTGCCATGAAAAACGTGTGAGAAAAATAAATATTAAATTTGAATAGACAATTTTTTAGTGTAAGATGAAAGGAGAAACAAACTTCTATCGAAATACGGAAATAAAGTGACCATAAGAACTAATGAAAATTATGGTTTTGGATTAATTTTCCAATGGTCATTGGAATGCAAAAATAATATATATATATATATATATATATATATATATATATATATATATATATATATATATATATATATATATATATTAGGCAAACATTATTAAATAACACGGAGTTTTTTTTTTTGCTTGATAAGACATTTTTAATTTCTTTCAGTTTTCCGAATGGTCCATTTAGTGTTACGCTCAAATTGCTGTATGTAAGTTCCGTAGGTTTCTTGTTCCATTTTTTTCATTATTCGCGAGTATTTTCGATTTGATTCATCAAATCATCTATAGGCAGTGTTAGTCTTGGTTTCTTAAAAAAAAAATTTTTAACTGCTGAGTTTTTTTTAATTATTATTATTAATTTGAAGATGATTTGACGAATCAAATCGAAAGTACTCGCGAAAAAGGAAACAAAATGGAACAAGAAACCCGCAGAACTTACATACAGAAATTTGACCGAAACACTAAAGGGATCATTCGGAAAAATGAAAAACGAAAACAAAGTCTTATCAAGCAAAAACACTCCATGTTATTTAATATTGTTTGCCTAAATTAAAATATACTGCCTAAATACACACACACACACACACACACACACACATCCCGACCTCTGGAACCACTGGGTCAACGCTGAATAGCGACTAAACAGTGATAATTTAACACTTCATCCGGCAGCTTGACGTCATAAGAGCGTTCGACTTAATGAAAGGTACGATGCATTTATAGCTAGTGATGTCATGCTGTGTTAATACTACACTTACAGTGCCCATCTAGACGGTTTTTTCTAGGAGCTACAAGTAATAAATATCTTAACTTTGGGACATCCTAAAATCTCATTGATTACGAACTCTTTACTTTACGCTGTCTTTACAAGTTCTAAAAACATTGTATTACTTTTGTATGGATGGACTTTGCTAGTCATTCAGTTGATTATGTCCTATTGCTATCAGAACCGGCGAGACAGTTATAAAAGTGGGGGGGGGGGCTCTCCTAAAAAGTGTGGGGGGGCGGTTAAACACATGCATATATCACTTCATTATTGATGACCGTAAAGTGGGGGGGGCCAAGTCAAAAAGTGTGTGTGGGGGGGGGGGGGCTTGAGCCCCCCTCTTCCCCCCCGGTGCCGCCGTCCATGGCTATTCATTCATTTGATTATGTCCTATCTTCAACATTGCTGATCTCGAGTGCGTTTTCTACAACATAATCTCTGTATACTCCTGCTCTAAGCCCTGAACCCCACATTACGATTTTAATCGCATTTTTTTTTTAATTTTATAATTTTCAATTTATAAATAAAATAAAGTTAAACGTCGTATTTGTTGTTTATGGATACTCTGCGCGACTCGGCGACTCCACAATATTATTGCACAAAAAGACATAAAATTTGAATCGGATTTACATTTTGAGCGCGGATTGTTATGTCAGATCCCACGTAAGGGTACATGAGCGATGTCAATTCTAAAGCAAGCGTTGCGCAATCGCAAGCCTCACTTCTCCTGAATCGGCACTGCTTGATTTCAGTGTCAAGTAGAAGTCCAAGACGATTGGAAACAATACCGATATAAGTTAAGAGCTCGTCCACATACAGCACTTCCCAAATTGTCACCCATTTTGGTACTGACAAGGCTCAACGTTGCTTAACTTCAGTGATCTCATTTTATTGTTATGCCAAAAAATAAAAATATTTCACAATAAAAATATTTTACAATAAAAATATTTTCTCATTTTAAATTAAAAAGCAAATCTTAATGGATAGTTTCACGTGATAATTTGTTGAGGGGTTCAAACTGTTCAACTGGCGTCTTTTCACTTCAAGTTTTGTGAACATTTAAATTGATATCTGAAAAGTGTTTTAGTTGTACACTAGGGACCATCCCATTGGTTGTGAACTATTTATCCCCCCTATATGTAACACGATGTAACTTTAATTTAGATTAAGATTATCAACAAAACTTTTTTACCATTCAAAAGAGGATACATAAAATAAACTGCTGATGATTTTTTAGAATTTTTTCCAGCATACGAAACTCATGAAAATGTGAAGTTAAAATGTTGTTTACTTTTTTTACGTGATAAAATAACGTTCTTATGTATAAGCATTTCTGCGCGCTCTGATAGGCATATTTTTAATAAATCTCGCATAAATCAAGTTATGGCCAGATCTTCACGAAATTTTCAATACTTATTCACTATCTTTAAAATGCTGTTTTCCTAAAATATATTAGGGAAAATATTTTTTTCTACGTGACTATTTAATTTTATGAAATATTGAACGAAATATATTCAGGTCGGGCGGGTTTTTTTTCTTATATAAAACTAAAGTGTTTTAAAAAACACATTGGATTAATTTTATTAAATTTTACGTCCACATATTTTAGTAAACTAGTCCGTGAATGCACAAATAAAAAGTGGAAATAAAAGCAATATTATTATGGTTTGAATATTTTTTTACCTTTTCTCGATAAAATATAGTGTGATTTATTGAAATGCCAACAAAATTTGATCGAGTTTATCGGTTAGTCAATTTCATTTTTAAACATCATTTTTGAAAATATGTATTTTTAATTTTTCAAAATATTTTAATATAATATAGCCCGAAGTATTAGGAATCATAAAAGATGAAAGTTGTATACGACCTCATAATATGTACTTGGAAAAAAGTCCTTCATTTGCTAGAAGTAAGAAAGCCTTTTTCGCTGTAGCTCGTTTCGCCGCAACTATGGAACGCAATACTAGCCGTAATTAACGCAGTTCATTTTTAGAGTGAAATTGACGCACGCTAATTAATTTGTAGAGCTAAGCTCATTCTAAAAAAAAACGTTGACAAAAGTAAGTATTAATTATATTTATTATTATTATTATTATTATTATTATTATTATTATTATTATTATTATTATTATTATTATTATTTTATTATTATTACATATTTATAATACTTTTTATCATTTTTCTTTTTTCAAATTAAAATGTTTATCCATTCAGAATTTTCTTTCGAAATTTCGAAGTAAAAACTTATTTTTACTTTGAATTTTTATTATTCAATTGACGAATATTTTTAATCATTAACAAACCACAATACTTTCTCCATTTTCATTTTTAGTTTAATTTTTATTATATAAAATTTAACTCAAATTCAAGTCAAATGCTAACAAAACAAAATAGATAAAATCGTTACTTGCAGTAGTATTTTAAAATTAAACGTGACTGGGGAATCTTATACTATTGTCAACAGAACGAGAGCGGGCGTAACAAATAAATGTGCAACAAATAAATGTTACCAGAGAACTAACTTGAGTTACTCAACTACCTACCTGGATAAGTTTATTTGTTTTTAACTTATTTTAAAGGGTTGTCTTTTGGTTCCAAAGATGCCGTATCCACTCTTCCGTTTCGGCGAGAAAAAGAAAGATGGCTGACACCCGGCCAATCGATAGCGCCCAAAATCTGCGAACTGGACCGTTTTTCTGTTAGAAACACACCCAATAAATGTCAACAATACATTTTAGCACGAACACCGGTTCAGGATCGATATCTGTACCTTAATAAATATAGTATTTGTTAAAATAAAATCCTAAAATTATCCATTTTAATATTCTTTCCTTAAACAAAAGTAAATACTAGTTTAAGCAGGTAAGTTATTTAGGCAATTGCAATTAAAAAAAAGTAATAATCTGTCTAAAAAATGTGCAACTCAAGGAAAATGTAAAAAAAAAACGGTAATTTTGTCTACAACATAATGAAAGTAATTAATTCTATCACTTTTGGACATCCATAGGTACATAATATCTCGCAATGTCGCACATGATAATGCTAATGTTTTGTGTAAACAAGACATCCAGCCGTAGAAAAAGAAAATTTCGTACTTGTATCGAAAGATAAAGAAGGGTTTCTTTCCCAAGTAGATAATTTAACCTTTAAATAAACTGTTTTACTTTAAAACAACTTCCTATAAGTATAACTTTATTTTAGGGAGATTTTTAAAAACATTACATGGAACACGAATGTATGAATTTCTTAAAGAAAGCAAAAACCGGTGACGTCAGCGATTCTATGGCTGCGATTGGAGGTCCCTGTTGTACACCATTGATGTATCCGCGCATTACACCAATTTAAAAAACAATCATGTAATAAAAGAAAGGCGTTTTTGTCTGTTTTAGTTTCTTCTCCCAAGGGGAACTGCTTGACAACGTACCAAAATGTATGCTGCTTCTCTCCGGAATATTCCTCACGATGCAAATCATTGGTATCGTCTTCATTTCAAACCCGCCCGTAACTATGACATTGGTAAGAAAATCAAAACACTCTTTTCTTTCTATATTTTTGACAAGCTCGTCTCATGAGAATTCCATGGATAACCTTTTAACTGGCACTATTTAACCTCATTTGTTTCAGAAGATTTTTATATTAATCTTTTTATTGTGTAGAATAAACATCCTGAACAGTTCAAGCTTATGCTATTAGTCTACTTTTAGATAAAAGAGTCGCTAATCTAACAACCATGCTCCAGCCCCTGTCCCATCGCCGCAATTTTGAATCCTTGTGCTTGTTTTACAAATACTTCAATGGAATGTGTTCCGATTAACTTGCTGCTCTGGTGCCCCTCGACGTAAATACCCTCGATCAACCCGACAATCAGCGAAATCCAATCCATTCACTGTAAAGATCCTTGGATACCAGAGAGCCTTCTACTCGAATAACTTCTTTCCTCGTGCTGCCGGCGTTTGGAACTCTCACCCTGCTCCCTGTTCCCCCGACATGCAGATATCTACAGTGCCAACTTGAATTGTTTGGAATAAATTATGGTTAAAATAATATTTCGGGAAAAGAGACTTCCCTTTGTCAAAAATAATTAAACCAGAAGAAAAATTTCTCCGACCATGCAGAGAATCCTACAAAACAAAATGGCCATTTTGTTTTGTAGGATTCTCTGCACAGTCGGAGAAATCTTTCTTTTGGTTTAATTATTTTTGACAAAGGGAAGTCTCTTTTCCCGAAATATTAAATAGTGATTTTAATCACCCGGACATCACACAAACAGCATAAAACACTCTTGCTGTTATGTAAGATTTTGGGAAAAATAAATAGTAAGTCATATTTCGTATTCGATTTATTGTTTTTGTTCCTTACAACTTGCATCTTACCCGGAATTTGCATTGCCCACAGCCTTTCAAAAACTTACTATATATATATATATATATATATATATATATATATATATATATATATATATATGTGTGTGTGCGTGTGTGTGTGTGTGTGTGTGTGTGTGTGTGTGTATATCACTGATTGATTCTTAGCTGATATTCTTATATTCAGGAGGTTGACGACCGAAAAATGGATTTAGTTACAATTGGTAAATCTATCGAAGAAAACGCCTCACAGAATGAAAAAATCAAGAGAAATGGAACCACTTCAGATGTAAAAATACTCCAAAAAGAAGGGTATGTACGAGTATACAATGTAATATTTTTAAACAGATATAAACTTGCATATAAACATCCGATCAAATATGCTTAAGTATTCAGCATGTCATATAATTTTAAACATGAATAAAGTTTTTATCCGGAATATTTCACATTAAAATACAAACAAATCGCGATGAACGTTTGTCCTTAATAATCATTCAAATAGAAAATTAGATTACGAATATGTTCACATGGCATGAAGCAAGCGACGGTATTAAAAGTATGAGGGTGGAGGTTTTCGGTTAGGGTTGTGATTTCTGCTTTGTATGTACTGGCTGGGTATAGAGGAGTTTTTGGTAGAAGTTGGTGTTCCTCAGTTGTGTTTGTGCTTCTTGGATTTATTCAATGGTGTTCATGATAGATATGGCTCTTTCTTTTGTCAACTGCTTAAATGATGATGGTTTGGTCAATTTAAGGGTGTGAATGGCTGTTTGTTTTTTAGGAGAATATTGTGACATTCGTTATTTGTTGAGTTAGAATTATTTTAGGTGTCGTCTTGCCTTTTTAGCGTATTGATCTATGTCTAAGTGGATGGGGTCTGTTGTAATCCCGTGCGAACGCACGTGGGGCTTTCTCTCTAAAAATTCATGAAGTGTAATATATGAGACATGGATATAAATTACTGCTTAC
This sequence comes from Sepiola atlantica, assembly GCA_963556195.1. Classification (NCBI taxonomy): domain Eukaryota; kingdom Metazoa; phylum Mollusca; class Cephalopoda; order Sepiida; family Sepiolidae; genus Sepiola; species Sepiola atlantica. Next base: position 17,834,905 of record OY744549.1, on the reverse strand, counting down.
CGGTTCTGGGATATAATGCTTTACTCCAATACTAGTTGTTCCAAGAGATGCATAATAAAAGAGACAAGATGTATGTAGATTGGCAGAACACGAGTATGTGTTTGCTGTCTTTTATTTATCTTTCATTCTCTGTTACACACACCCCAAGCACCGATTTTTCTAAGTGCCGGTGCCCAGATCTTAATTCCCCTATTAATATTATAACACCCCCCTTTATTACGAAAAGAAAGATGGGACGAAAGGGGATATGTGGGAAGGGTACTTATGGGTCCACAATTTATGTTAATGAGTTGTTTGATTAATGGTTGTGTATTATTGGTCGATGCATTGTGGTCTATGAAATATTCTTTACGTCTGTGCAGGTAGTGTTCCATGTAGAAACATATATTTACCGGGTTCAGATGTGTGGGACAAAATGAGAGGCTTTTTTTCCTTTTTGGTAAGGGTGTATTAAGAGAGGTAGGTGAGGGAGGGTTTTTTTCAAGTGATGGTGTATGTGTGTGTTTCGTATCAGTTAAGTTTACTAATCAGTTTGGTAAGGTTTCGTAAGATTGAGGATGGAGTCTTTGGCTATTATATTTTCTCCGCGTGACTTTTTTTCAAAAGGCCACTAAAAGACTCGAAAGAAATAAAAATATAAATATAAGTAAATAATCAAATAATCAGAATCAGTTTCAACGACTAGCCAACATTCGAGTTTAACAGATTTGCACACTAAATTAACATTTGCACACAAAAGAACTATGCAAAATTTAATAGTATGTTACGTAACTGCAGATTTGCAAATAAATAACCAATCTAATCCTATAACACACATCAGAAATATTTTTTATTAAAGATTTGTGATATTTTCATAAAAAAAAACAGTTCAACATATTTGATTAATAAAAAAAATTTTTATTAAATATTTGTGATATTTTCATAAAAAAGGACAGTTCAACATATTTGATTCATAAAAACAGATTTATTAAAGATTTGTTATATTTTCATAAAAAAGGACAGTTCATTATATTTGATTTATAAAAAAAGATTTATTAAAGATTTGTTATATTTTCATAAAAAAGGACAGTTCAACATATTTGATTCATAAAAACAGATTTATTAAAGATTTGTTATATTTTCATAAAAAAGGACAGTTCAACATATTTGATTCATAAAAACAGATTTATTAAAGATTTGTTATATTTTCATAAAAAAGGACAGTTCAACATATTTGATTCATAAAAACAGATTTATTAAAGATTTGTTATATTTTCATAAAAAAGGACAGTTCAACATATTTGATTCATAAAAACAGATTTATTAAAGATTTGTTATATTTTCATAAAAATGGACAGTTCAACATATTTGATTCATAAAAACAGATTTATTAAAGATTTGTTATATTTTCATAAAAATGGACAGTTCAACATATTTGATTCATAAAAACAGATTTATTAAAGATTTGTTATATTTTCATAAAAAAGGACAGTTCAACATATTTGATTCATAAAAAGAAATTTATTAAAGATTTGTTATATTTTCATAAAAAAAGGACAGTTCAACATATTTGATTTATAAAAACAGATTTATTAAAGATTTGTTATATTTTCATAAAAAAGGACAGTTCAACATATTTGATTCATAAAAACAGATTTATTAAAAATTTGTTATATTTTCATAAAAAAGGACAGTTCAACATATTTGATTCATAAAAACAGATTTATTAAAGATTTGTTATATTTTCATAAAAATAGACAGTTCAACATATTTGATTCATAAAAACAGATTTATTAAAGATTTGTTATATTTTCATAAAAATGGACAGTTCAACATATTTGATTCATAAAAAGAAATTTATTAAAGATTTGTTATATTTTCATAAAAAAAGGACAGTTCAACATATTTGATTTATAAAAACAGATTTATTAAAGATTTGTTATATTTTCATAAAAAAGGACAGTTCAACATATTTGATTCATAAAAACAGATTTATTAAAGATTTGTTATATTTTCATAAAAAAGGACAGTTCAACATATTTGATTCATAAAAACAGATTTATTAAAGATTTCTTATATTTTCATAAAAATGGACAGTTCAACATATTTAATTCATAAAAACAGATTTATTAAAGATTTGTTATATTTTCATAAAAAAGGACAGTTCAACATATTTGATTCATAAAAACAGATTTATTAAAGATTTGTTATATTTTCATAAAAAAGGACAGTTCAACATATTTGATTCATAAAAACAAATTTATTAAAGATTTCTTATATTTTCATAAAAAAGGGCAGTTCAACATATTTGATTCATAAAAACAGATTTATTAAAGATTTGTTATATTTTCATAAAAAAGGACAGTTCAACATATTTTATTCATAAAAACAGATTTATTAAAGATTTGTTATATTTTCATAAAAAAGGACAGTTCAACATATTTGATTCATAAAAACAGATTTATTAAAGATTTGTTATATTTTCATAAAAAAGGACAGTTCAACATATTTGATCCATAAAAACAGATTTAGTAAAGATTTGTTATATTTTCATAAAAAAGGACAGTTCAACATATTTGATTCATAAAAACAGATTTATTAAAGATTTGTTATATTTTCATAAAAAAAGGACAGTTCAACATATTTGATTCATAAAAACAGATTTATTAAAGATTTGTTATATTTTCATAAAAAAGGACAGTTCAACATATTTGATTCATAAAAACAGATTTATTAAAGATTTGTTATATTTTCATAAAAAAGGACAGTTCAACATATTTGATTCATAAAAACAGATTTATTAAAGATTTGTTATATTTTCATAAAAATGGACAGTTCAACATATTTGATTCATAAAAACAGATTTATTAAAGATTTGTTATATTTTCATAAAAAAGGACAGTTCAACATATTTGATTCATAAAAACAGATTTATTAAAGATTTGTTATATTTTCATAAAAAAGGACAGTTCAACATATTTGATTCATAAAAACAGATTTATTAAAGATTTGTTATATTTTCATAAAAAAGGACAGTTCAACATATTTGATTCATAAAAACAGATTTATTAAAGATTTGTTATATTTTCATAAAAAAGGACAGTTCAACATATTTGATTCATAAAAACAGATTTATTAAAGATTTGTTATATTTTCATAAAAATGGACAGTTCAACATATTTGATTCATAAAAACAGATTTATTAAAGATTTGTTATATTTTCATAAAAATGGACAGTTCAACATATTTGATTCATAAAAACAGATTTATTAAAGATTTGTTATATTTTCATAAAAAAGGACAGTTCAACATATTTGATTCATAAAAAGAAATTTATTAAAGATTTGTTATATTTTCATAAAAAAAGGACAGTTCAACATATTTGATTTATAAAAACAGATTTATTAAAGATTTGTTATATTTTCATAAAAAAGGACAGTTCAACATATTTGATTCATAAAAACAGATTTATTAAAAATTTGTTATATTTTCATAAAAAAGGACAGTTCAACATATTTGATTCATAAAAACAGATTTATTAAAGATTTGTTATATTTTCATAAAAATGGACAGTTCAACATATTTGATTCATAAAAACAGATTTATTAAAGATTTGTTATATTTTCATAAAAATGGACAGTTCAACATATTTAATTCATAAAAACAGATTTATTAAAGATTTGTTATATTTTCATAAAAAAGGACAGTTCAACATATTTGATTTATAAAAACAGATTTATTAAAGATTTGTTATATTTTCATAAAAAAGGACAGTTCAACATATTTGATTCATAAAAACAGATTTATTAAAAATTTGTTATATTTTCATAAAAAAGGACAGTTCAACATATTTGATTCATAAAAACAGATTTATTAAAGATTTGTTATATTTTCATAAAAATGGACAGTTCAACATATTTGATTCATAAAAACAGATTTATTAAAGATTTGTTATATTTTCATAAAAAAGGACAGTTCAACATATTTGATTCATAAAAACAGATTTATTAAAGATTTCTTATATTTTCATAAAAATGGACAGTTCAACATATTTAATTCATAAAAACAGATTTATTAAAGATTTGTTATATTTTCATAAAAAAGGACAGTTCAACATATTTGATTCATAAAAACAGATTTATTAAAGATTTGTTATATTTTCATAAAAAAGGACAGTTCAACATATTTGATTCATAAAAACAAATTTATTAAAGATTTCTTATATTTTCATAAAAAAGGACAGTTCAACATATTTGATTCATAAAAACAGATTTATTAAAGATTTGTTATATTTTCATAAAAAAGGACAGTTCAACATATTTTATTCATAAAAACAGATTTATTAAAGATTTGTTATATTTTCATAAAAAAGGACAGTTCAACATATTTGATTCATAAAAACAGATTTATTAAAGATTTGTTATATTTTCATAAAAAAGGACAGTTCAACATATTTGATCCATAAAAACAGATTTAGTAAAGATTTGTTATATTTTCATAAAAAAGGACAGTTCAACATATTTGATTCATAAAAACAGATTTATTAAAGATTTGTTATATTTTCATAAAAAAAGGACAGTTCAACATATTTGATTCATAAAAACAGATTTATTAAAGATTTGTTATATTTTCATAAAAAAGGACAGTTCAACATATTTGATTCATAAAAACAGATTTATTAAAGATTTGTTATATTTTCATAAAAATGGACAGTTCAACATATTTGATTCATAAAAACAGATTTATTAAAGATTTGTTATATTTTCATAAAAATAGACAGTTCAACATATTTGATTCATAAAAACAGATTTATTAAAGATTTGTTATATTTTCATAAAAAAGGACAGTTCAACATATTTGATTCATAAAAAGAAATTTATTAAAGATTTGTTATATTTTCATAAAAAAAGGACAGTTCAACATATTTGATTTATAAAAACAGATTTATTAAAGATTTGTTATATTTTCATAAAAAAGGACAGTTCAACATATTTGATTCATAAAAACAGATTTATTAAAAATTTGTTATATTTTCATAAAAAAGGACAGTTCAACATATTTGATTCATAAAAACAGATTTATTAAAGATTTGTTATATTTTCATAAAAATGGACAGTTCAACATATTTGATTCATAAAAACAGATTTATTAAAGATTTGTTATATTTTCATAAAAAAGGACAGTTCAACATATTTGATTCATAAAAACAGATTTATTAAAAATTTGTTATATTTTCATAAAAAAGGACAGTTCAACATATTTGATTCATAAAAACAGATTTATTAAAGATTTGTTATATTTTCATAAAAATGGACAGTTCAACATATTTGATTCATAAAAACAGATTTATTAAAGATTTGTTATATTTTCATAAAAAAGGACAGTTCAACATATTTGATTCATAAAAACAGATTTATTAAAGATTTCTTATATTTTCATAAAAATGGACAGTTCAACATATTTAATTCATAAAAACAGATTTATTAAAGATTTGTTATATTTTCATAAAAAAGGACAGTTCAACATATTTGATTCATAAAAACAGATTTATTAAAGATTTGTTATATTTTCATAAAAAAGGACAGTTCAACATATTTGATTCATAAAAACAAATTTATTAAAGATTTCTTATATTTTCATAAAAAAGGACAGTTCAACATATTTGATTCATAAAAACAGATTTATTAAAGATTTGTTATATTTTCATAAAAAAGGACAGTTCAACATATTTTATTCATAAAAACAGATTTATTAAAGATTTGTTATATTTTCATAAAAAAGGACAGTTCAACATATTTGATTCATAAAAACAGATTTATTAAAGATTTGTTATATTTTCATAAAAAAGGACAGTTCAACATATTTGATCCATAAAAACAGATTTAGTAAAGATTTGTTATATTTTCATAAAAAAGGACAGTTCAACATATTTGATTCATAAAAACAGATTTATTAAAGATTTGTTATATTTTCATAAAAAAAGGACAGTTCAACATATTTGATTCATAAAAACAGATTTATTAAAGATTTGTTATATTTTCATAAAAAAGGACAGTTCAACATATTTGATTCATAAAAACAGATTTATTAAAGATTTGTTATATTTTCATAAAAAAGGACAGTTCAACATATTTGATTCATAAAAACAGATTTATTAAAGATTTGTTATATTTTCATAAAAATGGACAGTTCAACATATTTGATTCATAAAAACAGATTTATTAAAGATTTGTTATATTTTCATAAAAAAGGACAGTTCAACATATTTGATTCATAAAAACAGATTTATTAAAAATTTGTTATATTTTCATAAAAAAGGACAGTTCAACATATTTGATTCATAACAACAGATTTATTAAAAATTTGTTATATTTTCATAAAAAAGGACAGTTCAACATATTTGATTCATAAAAACAGATTTATTAAAGATTTGTTATATTTTCATAAAAATGGACAGTTCAACATATTTGATTCATAAAAACAGATTTATTAAAGATTTGTTATATTTTCATAAAAATGGACAGTTCAACATATTTGATTCATAAAAACAGATTTATTAAAGATTTGTTATATTTTCATAAAAAAGGACAGTTCAACATATTTGATTCATAAAAAGAAATTTATTAAAGATTTGTTATATTTTCATAAAAAAAGGACAGTTCAACATATTTGATTTATAAAAACAGATTTATTAAAGATTTGTTATATTTTCATAAAAAAGGACAGTTCAACATATTTGATTCATAAAAACAGATTTATTAAAAATTTGTTATATTTTCATAAAAAAGGACAGTTCAACATATTTGATTCATAAAAACAGATTTATTAAAGATTTGTTATATTTTCATAAAAATGGACAGTTCAACATATTTGATTCATAAAAACAGATTTATTAAAGATTTGTTATATTTTCATAAAAAAGGACAGTTCAACATATTTGATTCATAAAAACAGATTTATTAAAGATTTCTTATATTTTCATAAAAATGGACAGTTCAACATATTTAATTCATAAAAACAGATTTATTAAAGATTTGTTATATTTTCATAAAAATGGACAGTTCAACATATTTGATTCATAAAAACAGATTTATTAAAGATTTGTTATATTTTCATAAAAATGGACAGTTCAACATATTTGATTCATAAAAACAGATTTATTAAAGATTTGTTATATTTTCATAAAAAAGGACAGTTCAACATATTTGATTCATAAAAAGAAATTTATTAAAGATTTGTTATATTTTCATAAAAAAAGGACAGTTCAACATATTTGATTTATAAAAACAGATTTATTAAAGATTTGTTATATTTTCATAAAAAAGGACAGTTCAACATATTTGATTCATAAAAACAGATTTATTAAAAATTTGTTATATTTTCATAAAAAAGGACAGTTCAACATATTTGATTCATAAAAACAGATTTATTAAAGATTTGTTATATTTTCATAAAAATGGACAGTTCAACATATTTGATTCATAAAAACAGATTTATTAAAGATTTGTTATATTTTCATAAAAAAGGACAGTTCAACATATTTGATTCATAAAAACAGATTTATTAAAGATTTCTTATATTTTCATAAAAATGGACAGTTCAACATATTTAATTCATAAAAACAGATTTATTAAAGATTTGTTATATTTTCATAAAAAAGGACAGTTCAACATATTTGATTCATAAAAACAAATTTATTAAAGATTTCTTATATTTTCATAAAAAAGGACGGTTCAACATATTTGATTCATAAAAACAGATTTATTAAAGATTTGTTATATTTTCATAAAAAAGGACAGTTCAACATATTTGATTCATAAAAAGAAATTTATTAAAGATTTGTTATATTTTCATAAAAAAAGGACAGTTCAACATATTTGATTTATAAAAACAGATTTATTAAAGATTTGTTATATTTTCATAAAAAAGGACAGTTCAACATATTTGATTCATAAAAACAGATTTATTAAAAATTTGTTATATTTTCATAAAAAAGGACAGTTCAACATATTTGATTCATAAAAACAGATTTATTAAAGATTTGTTATATTTTCATAAAAATGGACTGTTCAACATATTTGATTCATAAAAACAGATTTATTAAAGATTTGTTATATTTTCATAAAAAAGGACAGTTCAACATATTTGATTCATAAAAACAGATTTATTAAAGATTTCTTATATTTTCATAAAAATGGACAGTTCAACATATTTAATTCATAAAAACAGATTTATTAAAGATTTGTTATATTTTCATAAAAAAGGACAGTTCAACATATTTGATTCATAAAAACAGATTTATTAAAGATTTGTTATATTTTCATAAAAAAGGACAGTTCAACATATTTGATTCATAAAAACAGATTTATTAAAGATTTGTTATATTTTCATAAAAAAGGACAGTTCAACATATTTGATCCATAAAAACAGATTTAGTAAAGATTTGTTATATTTTCATAAAAAAGGACAGTTCAACATATTTGATTCATAAAAACAGATTTATTAAAGATTTGTTATATTTTCATAAAAAAAGGACAGTTCAACATATTTGATTCATAAAAACAGATTTATTAAAGATTTGTTATATTTTCATAAAAAAGGACAGTTCAACATATTTGATTCATAAAAACAGATTTATTAAAGATTTGTTATATTTTCATAAAAAAGGACAGTTCAACATATTTGATTCTAATAACTAATTTATTAAAGATTTGTTATATTTTCATAAAAATGGACAGTTCAACATATTTGATTCATAAAAACAGATTTATTAAAGATTTGTTATATTTTCATAAAAAAGGACAGTTCAACATATTTGATTCATAAAAACAGATTTATTAAAGATTTGTTATATTTTCATAAAAAAGGACAGTTCAACATATTTGATTCATAAAAACAGATTTATTAAAGATTTGTTATATTTTCATAAAAAAGGACAGTTCAACATATTTGATTCATAAAAACAGATTTATTAAAAATTTGTTATATTTTCATAAAAAAGGACAGTTCAACATATTTGATTCATAAAAACAGATTTATTAAAGATTTGTTATATTTTCATAAAAAAGGACAGTTCAACATATTTGATTCATAAAAACAGATTTATTAAAGATTTGTTATATTTTCATAAAAAAGGACAGTTCAACATATTTGATCCATAAAAACAGATTTAGTAAAGATTTGTTATATTTTCATAAAAAAGGACAGTTCAACATATTTGATTCATAAAAACAGATTTATTAAAGATTTGTTATATTTTCATAAAAAAAGGACAGTTCAACATATTTGATTCATAAAAACAGATTTATTAAAGATTTGTTATATTTTCATAAAAAAGGACAGTTCAACATATTTGATTCATAAAAACAGATTTATTAAAGATTTGTTTAATTTTCATAAAAAAGGACAGTTCAACATATTTGATTCATAAAAACAGATTTATTAAAGATTTGTTATATTTTCATAAAAATGGACAGTTCAACATATTTGATTCATAAAAACAGATTTATTAAAGATTTGTTACATTTTCATAAAAAAGGACAGTTCAACATATTTGATTCATAAAAACAGATTTATTAAAGATTTGTTATATTTTCATAAAAAAGGACAGTTCAACATATTTGATCCATAAAAACAGATTTATTAAAGATTTGTTATATTTTCATAAAAAAGGACAGTTCAACATATTTGATTCATAAAAAATATTTTTTATTAAAGATTTGTTATATTTTCATAAAAAAAGGACAGTTCAACATATTTGATTCATAAAAACAGATTTATTAAAGATTTGTTATATTTTCATAAAAATAGGACAGTTTAACATATTTGATTCATAAAAACAGATTTATTAAAGATTTGTTATATTTTCATAAAAAAGGACAGTTCAACATATTTGATTCATAAAAATATTTTTTATTAAAGATTTGTGATATTTTCATAAAAAAAGGACAGTTCAACATATTTGATTAATAAAAACAGATTTATTAAAGATTTGTGATATTTTCATAAAAAAAGGACAGTTCAACATATTTGATTCATAAAAACAGATTTATTAAAGATTTGTTATATTTCCATAAAAAAGGACAGTTCAACATATTTGATCCATAAAACAGATTTATTAAAGATTTGTTATATTTTCATAAAAAAGGACAGTTCTAACATATTTGATTCATAAAAAATATTTTTTATTAAAGATTTGTGATATTTTCATAAAAAAGGGACAGTTCAACATATTTGATTAATAAAAACAGATTTATTAGAGATTTGTGATATTTTCATAAAAAAAGGACAGTTCAACATATTTGATTAATAAAAACAGATTTATTAAAGATTTGTGATATTTTCATAAAAAAAGGACAGTTCAACATATTTTATCTATAAAAACAGATTTATTAAAGATTTGTTATATTTTCATAAAAAAAGGACAGTTCAACATATTTGATTCATAAAAACAGATTTATTAAAGATTTGTTATATTTTCATAAAAATGGACAGTTCAACATATTTGATTCATAAAAACAGATTTATTAAAGATTTGTTATATTTTCATCAAAAAGGACAGTTCAACATATTTGATTCATAAAAACAAATTTATTAAAGATTTGTTATATTTTCATAAAAAAAGGACAGTTCAACATATTTGATTTATAAAAACAGATTTATTAAAGATTTGTTATATTTTCATAAAAAAGGACAGTTCAACATATTTGATTCATAAAAACAGATTTATTAAAAATTTGTTATATTTTCATAAAAAAGGACAGTTCAACATATTTGATTAATAAAAACAGATTTATTAAAGATTTGTTATATTTTCATAAAAATGGACAGTTCAACATATTTGATTCATAAAAACAGATTTATTAAAGATTTGTTATATTTTCATAAAAAAGGACAGTTCAACATATTTGATTCATAAAAACAGATTTATTAAAGATTTGTTATATTTTCATAAAAAAGGACAGTTCAACATATTTGATTCATAAAAACAGATTTATTAAAGATTTGTTATATTTTCATAAAAATGGACAGTTCAACATATTTGATTCATAAAAACAGATTTATTAAAGATTTGTTATATTTTCATAAAAAAGGACAGTTCAACATATTTGATTCATAAAAACAGATTTATTAAAGATTAGTTATATTTTCATAAAAAAGGACAGTTCAACATATTTGATCCATAAAAACAGATTTATTAAAGATTTGTTATATTTTCATAAAAAAGGACAGTTCAACATATTTGATTCATAAAAAATATTTTTTATTAAAGATTTGTTATATTTTCATAAAAAAAGGACAGTTCAACATATTTGATTCATAAAAACAGATTTATTAAAGATTTGTGATATTTTCATAAAAATAGGACAGTTCAACATATTTGATTCATAAAAACAGATTTATTAAAGATTTGTTATATTTTCATAAAAAAGGACAGTTCTAACATATTTGATTCATAAAAAATATTTTTTATTAAAGATTTGTGATATTTTCATAAAAAAAGGACAGTTCAACATATTTGATTAATAAAAACAGATTTATTAAAGATTTGTGATATTTTCATAAAAAAAGGACAGTTCAACATATTTGATTCATAAAAACAGATTTATTAAAGATTTGTTATATTTCCATAAAAAAGGACAGTTCAACATATTTGATCCATAAAAACAGATTTATTAAAGATTTGTTATATTTTCATAAAAAAGGACAGTTCTAACATATTTGATTCATAAAAAATATTTTTTATTAAAGATTTGTGATATTTTCATAAAAAAAGGACAGTTCAACATATTTGATTCATAAAAACAGATTTATTAAAGATTTGTTATATTTTCATAAAAAAAGGACAGTTCAACATATTTGATTCATAAAAACAGATTTATTAAAGATTTGTTATATTTTCATAAAAATGGACAGTTCAACATATTTGATTCATAAAAACAGATTTATTAAAGATTTGTTATGTTTTCATCAAAAAGGACAGTTCAACATATTTGATTCATAAAAACAAATTTATTAAAGATTTGTTATATTTTCATAAAAAAAGGACAGTTCAACATATTTGATTTATAAAAACAGATTTATTAAAGATTTGTTATATTTTCATAAAAAAGGACAGTTCAACATATTTGATTCATAAAAACAGATTTATTAAAAATTTGTTATATTTTCATAAAAAAGGACAGTTCAACATATTTGATTAATAAACACAGATTTATTAAAGATTTGTTATATTTTCATAAAAATGGACAGTTCAACATATTTGATTCATAAAAACAGATTTATTAAAGATTTGTTATATTTTCATAAAAAAGGACAGTTCAACATATTTGATTCATAAAAACAGATTTATTAAAGATTTGTTATATTTTCATAAAAAAGGACAGTTCAACATATTTGATTCATAAAAACAGATTTATTAAAGATTTGTGATATTTTCATAAAAAAAGGACAGTTCAACATATTTGATTCATAAAAACAGATTTATTAAAGATTTGTTATATTTTCATAAAAAAGGACAGTTCAACATATTTGATCCATAAAAACAGATTTATTAAAGATTTGTTATATTTTCATAAAAAAGGACAGTTCAACATATTTGATTCATAAAAAATATTTTTTATTAAAGATTTGTTATATTTTCATAAAAAAAGGACAGTTCAACATATTTGATTCATAAAAACAGATTTATTAAAGATTTGTGATATTTTCATAAAAATAGGACAGTTCAACATATTTGATTCATAAAAACAGATTTATTAAAGATTTGTTATATTTTCATAAAAAAGGACAGTTCTAACATATTTGATTCATAAAAAATATTTTTTATTAAAGATTTGTTATATTTTCATAAAAAAAGGACAGTTCAACATATTTGATTCATAAAAACAGATTTATTAAAGATTTGTTATATTTTCATAAAAATAGGACAGTTCAACATATTTGATTCATAAAAACAGATTTATTAAAGATTTGTTATATTTTCATAAAAAAGGACAGTTCAACATATTTGATTCATAAAAACAGATTTATTAAAGATTTGTTATATTTTCATAAAAATGGACAGTTCAACATATTTGATTCATAAAAACAGATTTATTAAAGATTTGTTATATTTTCATAAAAAAGGACAGTTCAACATATTTGATTTATAAAAACAGATTTATTAAAGATTTGTTATATTTTCATAAAAAAGGACAGTTCAACATATTTGATCCATAAAAACAGATTTATTAAAGATTTGTTATATTTTCATAAAAAAGGACAGTTCAACATATTTGATTCATAAAAAATATTTTTTATTAAAGATTTGTTATATTTTCATAAAAAAGGACAGTTCAACATATTTGATTCATAAAAACAGATTTATTAAAGATTAGTTATATTTTCATAAAAAAGGACAGTTCAACATATTTGATCCATAAAAACAGATTTATTAAAGATTTGTTATATTTTCATAAAAAAGGACAGTTCAACATATTTGATTCATAAAAAATATTTTTTATTAAAGATTTGTTATATTTTCATAAAAAAAGGACAGTTCAACATATTTGATTCATAAAAACAGATTTATTAAAGATTTGTGATATTTTCATAAAAATAGGACAGTTCAACATATTTGATTCATAAAAACAGATTTATTAAAGATTTGTTATATTTTCATAAAAAAGGACAGTTCTAACATATTTGATTCATAAAAAATATTTTTTATTAAAGATTTGTGATATTTTCATAAAAAAAGGACAGTTCAACATATTTGATTAATAAAAACAGATTTATTAAAGATTTGTGATATTTTCATAAAAAAAGGACAGTTCAACATATTTGATTCATAAAAACAGATTTATTAAAGATTTGTTATATTTCCATAAAAAAGGACAGTTCAACATATTTGATCCATAAAAACAGATTTATTAAAGATTTGTTATATTTTCATAAAAAAGGACAGTTCTAACATATTTGATTCATAAAAAATATTTTTTATTAAAGATTTGTGATATTTTCATAAAAAAAGGACAGTTCAACATATTTGATTCATAAAAACAGATTTATTAAAGATTTGTTATATTTTCATAAAAAAAGGACAGTTCAACATATTTGATTCATAAAAACAGATTTATTAAAGATTTGTTATATTTTCATAAAAATGGACAGTTCAACATATTTGATTCATAAAAACAGATTTATTAAAGATTTGTTATGTTTTCATCAAAAAGGACAGTTCAACATATTTGATTCATAAAAACAAATTTATTAAAGATTTGTTATATTTTCATAAAAAAAGGACAGTTCAACATATTTGATTTATAAAAACAGATTTATTAAAGATTTGTTATATTTTCATAAAAAAGGACAGTTCAACATATTTGATTCATAAAAACAGATTTATTAAAAATTTGTTATATTTTCATAAAAAAGGACAGTTCAACATATTTGATTAATAAACACAGATTTATTAAAGATTTGTTATATTTTCATAAAAATGGACAGTTCAACATATTTGATTCATAAAAACAGATTTATTAAAGATTTGTTATATTTTCATAAAAAAGGACAGTTCAACATATTTGATTCATAAAAACAGATTTATTAAAGATTTGTTATATTTTCATAAAAAAGGACAGTTCAACATATTTGATTCATAAAAACAGATTTATTAAAGATTTGTGATATTTTCATAAAAAAAGGACAGTTCAACATATTTGATTCATAAAAACAGATTTATTAAAGATTTGTTATATTTTCATAAAAAAGGACAGTTCAACATATTTGATCCATAAAAACAGATTTATTAAAGATTTGTTATATTTTCATAAAAAAGGACAGTTCAACATATTTGATTCATAAAAAATATTTTTTATTAAAGATTTGTTATATTTTCATAAAAAAAGGACAGTTCAACATATTTGATTCATAAAAACAGATTTATTAAAGATTTGTGATATTTTCATAAAAATAGGACAGTTCAACATATTTGATTCATAAAAACAGATTTATTAAAGATTTGTTATATTTTCATAAAAAAGGACAGTTCTAACATATTTGATTCATAAAAAATATTTTTTATTAAAGATTTGTTATATTTTCATAAAAAAAGGACAGTTCAACATATTTGATTCATAAAAACAGATTTATTAAAGATTTGTTATATTTTCATAAAAATAGGACAGTTCAACATATTTGATTCATAAAAACAGATTTATTAAAGATTTGTTATATTTTCATAAAAAAGGACAGTTCAACATATTTGATTCATAAAAACAGATTTATTAAAGATTTGTTATATTTTCATAAAAATGGACAGTTCAACATATTTGATTCATAAAAACAGATTTATTAAAGATTTGTTATATTTTCATAAAAAAGGACAGTTCAACATATTTGATTTATAAAAACAGATTTATTAAAGATTTGTTATATTTTCATAAAAAAGGACAGTTCAACATATTTGATCCATAAAAACAGATTTATTAAAGATTTGTTATATTTTCATAAAAAAGGACAGTTCAACATATTTGATTCATAAAAAATATTTTTTATTAAAGATTTGTTATATTTTCATAAAAAAAGGACAGTTCAACATATTTGATTCATAAAAACAGATTTATTAAAGATTTGTGATATTTTCATAAAAATAGGACAGTTCAACATATTTGATTCATAAAAACAGATTTATTAAAGATTTGTTATATTTTCATAAAAAAGGACAGTTCTAACATATTTGATTCATAAAAAATATTTTTTATTAAAGATTTGTGATATTTTCATAAAAAAAGGACAGTTCAATCTATTTGATTAATAAAAACAGATTTATTAAAGATTTGTGATATTTTCATAAAAAAAGGACAGTTCAACATATTTGATTCATAAAAACAGATTTATTAAAGATTTGTTATATTTCCATAAAAAAGGACAGTTCAACATATTTGATCCATAAAAACAGATTTATTAAAGATTTGTTATATTTTCATAAAAAAGGACAGTGCTAACATATTTGATTCATAAAAAATATTTTTTATTAAAGATTTGTGATATTTTCATAAAAAAAGGACAGTTCAACATATTTGATTCATAAAAACAGATTTATTAAAGATTTGTTATATTTTCATAAAAAAACGACAGTTCAACATATTTGATTCATAAAAACAGATTTATTAAAGATTTGTTATATTTTCATAAAAATGGACAGTTCAACATATTTGATTCATAAAAACAGATTTATTAAAGATTTGTTATATTTTCATCAAAAAGGACAGTTCAACATATTTGATTCATAAAAACAAATTTATTAAAGATTTGTTATATTTTCATAAAAAAAGGACAGTTCAACATATTTGATTTATAAAAACAGATTTATTAAAGATTTGTTATATTTTCATAAAAAAGGACAGTTCAACATATTTGATTCATAAAAACAGATTTATTAAAAATTTGTTATATTTTCATAAAAAAGGACAGTTCAACATATTTGATTAATAAACACAGATTTATTAAAGATTTGTTATATTTTCATAAAAATGGACAGTTCAACATATTTGATTCATAAAAACAGATTTATTAAAGATTTGTTATATTTTCATAAAAAAGGACAGTTCAACATATTTGATTCATAAAAACAGATTTATTAAAGATTTGTTATATTTTCATAAAAAAGGACAGTTCAACATATTTGATTCATAAAAACAGATTTATTAAAGATTTGTTATATTTTCATAAAAATGGACAGTTCAACATATTTGATTCATAAAAACAGATTTATTAAAGATTTGTTATATTTTCATAAAAAAGGACAGTTCAACATATTTCATTCATAAAAACAGATTTATTAAAGATTTGTGATATTTTCATAAAAAAAGGACAGTTCAACATATTTGATTCATAAAAACAGATTTATTAAAGATTTGTTATATTTTCATAAAAAAGGACAGTTCAACATATTTGATCCATAAAAACAGATTTATTAAAGATTTGTTATATTTTCATAAAAAAGGACAGTTCAACATATTTGATTCATAAAAAATATTTTTTATTAAAGATTTGTTATATTTTCATAAAAAAAGGACAGTTCAACATATTTGATTCATAAAAACAGATTTATTAAAGATTTGTGATATTTTCATAAAAATAGGACAGTTCAACATATTTGATTCATAAAAACAGATTTATTAAAGATTTGTTATATTTTCATAAAAAAGGACAGTTCTAACATATTTGATTCATAAAAAATATTTTTTATTAAAGATTTGTGATATTTTCATAAAAAAAGGACAGTTCAACATATTTGATTAATAAAAACAGATTTATTAAAGATTTGTGATATTTTCATAAAAAAAGGACAGTTCAACATATTTGATTCATAAAAACAGATTTATTAAAGATTTGTAATATTTCCATAAAAAAGGACAGTTAAACATATTTGATCCATAAAAACAGATTTATTAAAGATTTGTTATATTTACATAAAAAAGGACAGTTCTAACATATTTGATTCATAAAAAATATTTTTTATTAAAGATTTGTGATATTTTCATAAAAAAAGGACAGTTCAACATATTTGATTCATAAAAACAGATTTATTAAAGATTTGTGATAATTTCATGAAAAAAGGACAGTTCAACATATTTTATCTATAAAAACAGATTTATTAAAGATTTGTTACATTTTCATAAAAAAAGGACAGTTCAACATATTTGATTCATAAAAACAGATTTATTAAAGATTTGTTATATTATCATAAAAATGGACAGTTCAACATATTTGATTCATAAAAACAGATTTATTAAAGATTTGTTATATTTTCATCAAAAAGACAGTTCAACATATTTGATTCATAAAAACAAATTTATTAAAGATTTGTTATATTTTCATAAAAAAAGGACAGTTCAACATATTTGATTTATAAAAACAGATTTATTAAAGATTTGTTATATTTTCATAAAAAAGGACAGTTCAACATATTTGATTCATAAAAACAGATTTATTAAAAATTTGTTATATTTTCATAAAAAAGGACAGTTCAACATATTTGATTAATAAAAACAGATTTATTAAAGATTTGTTATATTTTCATAAAAATGGACAGTTCAACATATTTGATTCATAAAATCAGATTTATTAAAGATTTGTTATATTTTCATAAAAAAGGACAGTTCAACATATTTGATTCATAAAAACAGATTTATTAAAGATTTGTTATATTTTCATAAAAAAGGACAGTTCAACATATTTGATTCATAAAAACAGATTTATTAAAGATTTGTTATATTTTCATAAAAATGGACAGTTCAACATATTTGATTCATAAAAACAGATTTATTAAAGATTTGTTATATTTTCATAAAAAAGGACAGTTCAACATATTTGATTCATAAAAACAGATTTATTAAAGATTTGTTATATTTTCATAAAAAAGGACAGTTCAACATATTTGATCCATAAAAACAGATTTATTAAAGATTTGTTATATTTTCATAAAAAAGGACAGTTCAACATATTTGATTCATAAAAAATATTTTTTATTAAAGATTTGTTATATTTTCATAAAAAAAGGACAGTTCAACATATTTGATTCATAAAAACAGATTTATTAAAGATTTGTGATATTTTCATAAAAATAGGACAGTTCAACATATTTGATTCATAAAAACAGATTTATTAAAGATTTGTTATATTTTCATAAAAAAGGACAGTTCTAACATATTTGATTCATAAAAAAAATTTTTATTAAAGATTTGTGATATTTTCATAAAAAAAGGACAGTTCAACATATTTGATTAATAAAAACAGATTTATTAAAGATTTGTGATATTTTCATAAAAAAAGGACAGTTCAACATATTTGATTCATAAAAACAGATTTATTAAAGATTTGTTATATTTCCATAAAAAAGGACAGTTCAACATATTTGATCCATAAAAACAGATTTATTAAAGATTTGTTATATTTTCATAAAAAAGGACAGTTCTAACATATTTGATTCATAAAAAATATTTTTTATTAAAGATTTGTGATATTTTCATAAAAAAAGGACAGTTCAACATATTTGATTCATAAAAACAGATTTATTAAAGATTTGTTATATTTTCATAAAAATGGACAGTTCAACATATTTGATTCATAAAAACAGATTTATTAAAGATTTGTTATATTTTCATCAAAAAGGACAGTTCAACATATTTGATTCATAAAAACAAATTTATTAAAGATTTGTTATATTTTCATAAAAAAGGACAGTTCAACATATTTGATTCATAAAAACAGATTTATTAAAGATTTGTTATATTTTCATAAAAAAGGACAGTTCAACATATTTGATCCATAAAAACAGATTTATTAAAGATTTGTTATATTTTCATAAAAAAGGACAGTTCAACATATTTGATTCATAAAAAATATTTTTTATTAAAGATTTGTTATATTTTCATAAAAAAAGGACAGTTCAACATATTTGATTCATAAAAACAGATTTATTAAAGATTTGTGATATTTTCATAAAAATAGGACAGTTCAACATATTTGATTCATAAAAACAGATTTATTAAAGATTTGTTATATTTTCATAAAAAAGGACAGTTCAACATATTTGATTCATAAAAAATATTTTTGATTAAAGATTTGTGATATTTTCATAAAAAAAGGACAGTTCAACATATTTGATTAATAAAAACAGATTTATTAAAGATTTGTGATATTTTCATAAAAAAAGGACAGTTCAACATATTTGATTCATAAAAACAGATTTATTAAAGATTTGTTATATTTTCATAAAAATGGACAGTTCAACATATTTGATTCATAAAAACAGATTTATTAAAGATTTGTTATATTTTCATCAAAAAGGACAGTTCAACATATTTGATTCATAAAAACAAATTTATTAAAGATTTGTTATATTTTCATAAAAAAAGGACAGTTCAACATATTTGATTTATAAAAACAGATTTATTAAAGATTTGTTATATTTTCATAAAAAAGGACAGTTCAACATATTTGATTCATAAAAACAGATTTATTAAAAATTTGTTATATTTTCATAAAAAAGGACAGTTCAACATATTTGATTCATAAAAACAGATTTATTAAAGATTTGTTATATTTTCATAAAAAAGGACAGTTCAACATATTTGATTCATAAAAACAGATTTATTAAAGATTTGTTATATTTTCATAAAAAAGGACAGTTCAACATATTTGATTCATAAAAACAAATTTATTAAAGATTTCTTATATTTTCATAAAAAAGGACAGTTCAACATATTTGATTCATAAAAACAGATTTATTAAAGATTTGTTATATTTTCATAAAAAAAGGACAGTTCAACATATTTGATTCATAAAAACAGATTTATTAAAGATTTGTTATATTTTCATAAAAAAGGACAGTTCAACATATTTGATTCATAAAAACAGATTTATTAAAGATTTGTTATATTTTCATAAAAAAGGACAGTTCAACATATTTGATTCATAAAAACAGATTTATTAAAAGTTTGTTATATTTTCATAAAAAAGGACAGTTCAACATATTTGATTAATAAAAACAGATTTATTAAAGATTTGTTATATTTTCATAAAAAAGGACAGTTCAACATATTTGATTCATAAAAACAGATTTATTAAAGATTTGTGATATTTTCATAAAAAAGGACAGTTCAACATATTTGATTAATAAAAACAGATTTATTAAAGAGTTGTGATATTTTCATAAAAAAGGACAGTTCAACATATTTGATTCATAAACAATATTTTTTATTAAAGATTTGTTATATTTTCATAAAAAAGGACAGTTCAACATATTTGATTCATAAAAACAGATTTATTAAAGATTTTTGATATTTTCATAAAAAAGGACAGTTCAACATATTTGATTAATAAAAACAGATTTATTAAAGATTTGTTATATTTTCATAAAAAAAGGACAGTTCAACATATTTGATTCATAAAAACAGATTTATTAAAGATTTGTTATATTTTCATAAAAAAGGACAGTTCAACATATTTGATTAATAAAAACAGATTTATTAAAGATTTGTGATATTTTCATAAAAAAGGACAGTGCAACATATTTTATCTATAAAAACAGATTTATTAAAGATTTGTTATATTTTCATAAAAAAGGACAGTTCAACATATTTGATTAATAAAAACAGATTTATTAAAGATTTGTTATATTTTCATAAAAAAGGACAGTTCAACATATTGAATTAATAAAAACAGATTTATTAAAGATTTGTGATATTTTCATAAAAAAGGACAGTTCAACATATTTGATTCATAAAAAATATTTTTTATTAAAGATTTGTTATATTTTCATAAAAAAAGGACAGTTCAACATATTTGATTCATAAAAACAGATTTATTAAAGATTTGTGATATTTTCATAAAAATAGGACAGTTCAACATATTTGATTCATAAAAACAGATTTATTAAAGATTTGTTATATTTTCATAAAAAAGGACAGTTCAACATATTTGATTCATAAAAAATATTTTTGATTAAAGATTTGTGATATTTTCATAAAAAAAGGACAGTTCAACATATTTGATTAATAAAAACAGATTTATTAAAGATTTGTGATATTTTCATAAAAAAAGGACAGTTCAACATATTTGATTCATAAAAACAGATTTATTAAAGATTTGTTATATTTCCATAAAAAAGGACAGTTCAACATATTTGATCCATAAAAACAGATTTATTAAAGATTTGTTATATTTTCATAAAAAAGGACAGTTCTAACATATTTGATTCATAAAAAATATTTTTTATTAAAGATTTGTGATATTTTCATAAAAAAAGGACAGTTCAACATATTTGATTCATAAAAACAGATTTATTAAAGATTTGTTATATTTTCATAAAAATGGACAGTTCAACATATTTGATTCATAAAAACAGATTTATTAAAGATTTGTTATATTTTCATCAAAAAGGACAGTTCAACATATTTGATTCATAAAAACAAATTTATTAAAGATTTGTTATATTTTCATAAAAAAAGGACAGTTCAACATATTTGATTTATAAAAACAGATTTATTAAAGATTTGTGATATTTTCATAAAAAAGGACAGTTCAACATATTTGATTAATAAAAACAGATTTATTAAAGAGTTGTGATATTTTCATAAAAAAGGACAGTTCAACATATTTGATTCATAAACAATATTTTTTATTAAAGATTTGTTATATTTTCATAAAAAAGGACAGTTCAACATATTTGATTCATAAAAACAGATTTATTAAAGATTTTTGATATTTTCATAAAAAAGGACAGTTCAACATATTTGATTAATAAAAACAGATTTATTAAAGATTTGTTATATTTTCATAAAAAAAGGACAGTTCAACATATTTGATTCATAAAAACAGATTTATTAAAGATTTGTTATATTTTCATAAAAAAGGACAGTTCAACATATTTGATTAATAAAAACAGATTTATTAAAGATTTGTGATATTTTCATAAAAAAGGACAGTGCAACATATTTTATCTATAAAAACAGATTTATTAAAGATTTGTTATATTTTCATAAAAAAGGACAGTTCAACATATTTGATTAATAAAAACAGATTTATTAAAGATTTGTTATATTTTCATAAAAAAGGACAGTTCAACATATTGAATTAATAAAAACAGATTTATTAAAGATTTGTGATATTTTCATAAAAAAGGACAGTTCAACATATTTGATTCATAAAAAATATTTTTTATTAAAGATTTGTTATATTTTCATAAAAAAAGGACAGTTCAACATATTTGATTCATAAAAACAGATTTATTAAAGATTTGTGATATTTTCATAAAAATAGGACAGTTCAACATATTTGATTCATAAAAACAGATTTATTAAAGATTTGTTATATTTTCATAAAAAAGGACAGTTCAACATATTTGATTCATAAAAAATATTTTTGATTAAAGATTTGTGATATTTTCATAAAAAAAGGACAGTTCAACATATTTGATTAATAAAAACAGATTTATTAAAGATTTGTGATATTTTCATAAAAAAAGGACAGTTCAACATATTTGATTCATAAAAACAGATTTATTAAAGATTTGTTATATTTCCATAAAAAAGGACAGTTCAACATATTTGATCCATAAAAACAGATTTATTAAAGATTTGTTATATTTTCATAAAAAAGGACAGTTCTAACATATTTGATTCATAAAAAATATTTTTTATTAAAGATTTGTGATATTTTCATAAAAAAAGGACAGTTCAACATATTTGATTCATAAAAACAGATTTATTAAAGATTTGTTATATTTTCATAAAAATGGACAGTTCAACATATTTGATTCATAAAAACAGATTTATTAAAGATTTGTTATATTTTCATCAAAAAGGACAGTTCAACATATTTGATTCATAAAAACAAATTTATTAAAGATTTGTTATATTTTCATAAAAAAAGGACAGTTCAACATATTTGATTTATAAAAAACAGATTTATTAAAGATTTGTTATATTTTCATAAAAAAGGACAGTTCAACATATTTGATTCATAAAAACAGATTTATTAAAAATTTGTTATATTTTCATAAAAAAGGACAGTTCAACATATTTGATTCATAAAAACAGATTTATTAAAGATTTGTTATATTTTCATAAAAAAGGACAGTTCAACATATTTGATTCATAAAAACAGATTTATTAAAGATTTGTTATATTTTCATAAAAAAGGACAGTTCAACATATTTGATTCATAAAAACAAATTTATTAAAGATTTCTTATATTTTCATAAAAAAGGACAGTTCAACATATTTGATTCATAAAAACAGATTTATTAAAGATTTGTTATATTTTCATAAAAAAAGGACAGTTCAACATATTTGATTCATAAAAACAGATTTATTAAAGATTTGTTATATTTTCATAAAAAAGGACAGTTCAACATATTTGATTCATAAAAACAGATTTATTAAAGATTTGTTATATTTTCATAAAAAAGGACAGTTCAACATATTTGATTCATAAAAACAGATTTATTAAAAGTTTGTTATATTTTCATAAAAAAGGACAGTTCAACATATTTGATTAATAAAAACAGATTTATTAAAGATTTGTTATATTTTCATAAAAAAGGACAGTTCAACATATTTGATTCATAAAAACAGATTTATTAAAGATTTGTGATATTTTCATAAAAAAGGACAGTTCAACATATTTGATTAATAAAAACAGATTTATTAAAGATTTGTTATATTTTCATAAAAAAGGACAGTTCAACATATTTGATTCATAAAAAAAATTTTTTATTAAAGATTTGTTATATTTTCATAAAAAAGGACAGTTCAACATATTTGATTCATAAAAACAGATTTATTAAAGATTTTTGATATTTTCATAAAAAAGGACAGTTCAACATATTTGATTAATAAAAACAGATTTATTAAAGATTTGTTATATTTTCATAAAAAAAGGACAGTTCAACATATTTGATTCATAAAAACAGATTTATTAAAGATTTGTTATATTTTCATAAAAAAGGACAGTTCAACATATTTGATTAATAAAAACAGATTTATTAAAGATTTGTGATATTTTCATAAAAAAGGACAGTGCAACATATTTTATCTATAAAAACAGATTTATTAAAGATTTGTTATATTTTCATAAAAAAGGACAGTTCAACATATTTGATTAATAAAAACAGATTTATTAAAGATTTGTTATATTTTCATAAAAAAGGACAGTTCAACATATTGAATTAATAAAAACAGATTTATTAAAGATTTGTGATATTTTCATAAAAAAGGACAGTTCAACATATTTGATTCATAAAAAATATTTTTTATTAAAGATTTGTTATATTTTCATAAAAAAGGACAGTTCAACATATTTGATTCATAAAAACAGATTTATTAAAGATTTGTGATATTTTCATAAAAAAGGACAGTTCAACATATTTGATTCATAAAAATAGATTTATTAAAGATTTGTTATATTTTCATAAAAAAGGACAGTTCAACATATTTGATTAATAAAAACAGATTTATTAAAGATTTGTGATATTTTCATAAAAAAGGACAGTTCAACATATTTGATTAATAAAAACAGATTTATTAAAGATTTGTTATATTTTCATAAAAAAGGACAGTTCAACATATTTGATTCATAATAACAGATTTATTAAAAGTTTGTTATATTTTCATAAAAAAGGACAGTTCAACATATTTGATTCATAAAAAATATTTTTTATTAAAGATTTGTGATATTTTCATAAAAAAGGACAGTTCAACATATTTGATTCATAAAAAATATTTTTTATTAAAGATTTGTTATATTTTCATAAAAAAGGACAGTTCAACATATTTGATTCATAAAAACAGATTTATTAAAGATTTGTTATATTTTCATAAAAATGGACAGTTCAACATATTTGATTCATAAAAAATATTTTTTATTAAAGATTTGTTATATTTTCATAAAAATGGACAGTTCAACATATTTGATTCATAAAAACAGATTTATTAAAGATTTGTTATATTTTCTTAAAAAGGACAGTTCAACATATTTGATTAATAAAAAATATTTTTTATTAAAGATTTGTTATATTTTCATAAAAAAATGACAGTTCAACATATTTGATTCATAAAAACAGATTTATTAAAGATTTGTTATATTTTCATAAAAAGACAACTTATACTAAAAATACAATTCTAAATTTTCCGTTAAAAATAAAGTTTCTTTTATCATTTATGATAATCCGTACTTAAAATTTACTGCAGGATAATCCGGAAGTCGGCGGGATAGCGAACCCTTCTGGGAGCCCAAAAATCAAGCGAAAGTAATTCTTAGCGAAAGTAATCATTAGAACCCAACCTTACAACTTCCACATGAAATTAGTTTAAACATTTCAAGGAGAAGAAGATCCAAGTGTGTCGTTAGTACTTAAAAAAATCAACAGTGTTAACTTATTTTAAGTTGAACTCAAGAGAAATAATTGCTCAAATATGGTATCAGAGTAACCATTAATTAAGTAATATTATTATAATTAGAATTAAATGGAAATAACTCCAGCTATATCAAATGGGGAGATTTCAATGCTATTTAATGAAAAGAGCCAAGGTTAGATTAAAATATGGGGTATACGAATCCATAGAAATGGGTAAATAAGACAATGTATTCAATAATAGAAGTGGGACATGATTATAAAATTATATAAGATAATATTAACGGGTATTAATTATAGGATAACGATAGTTTCATGGGAAAAGCATATGCTATGAGGATTTTCTGACACGATAAAAATTGCTACTAATTTTTCAAATTAAGTTTATGTTTAAACAATGATATAGAAATTATAGATTAGCAATGTTATTGCAAGTATATATATATATATATATATATATATATATATATATATATATATATATATATATATATATATATATATATGTGTGTGTGTGTGTGTGTATGTAAAGGAATGTGGGTCATCCCATGACGTAATTCCCTACAACGTTGTCATAACTCTAGTCTAATGAAATGCTTCCACTACTCTTATTCTCGTATTGTGTGGAAAACATCATGTTTAACATTACTTTCACACCCCGTTACTAATTTTACTACATTATATAAAGATATTGGCTGGGTTAAATTAGTAGTAAGACGGAGAGAAGTATAGGATAAGTAACAAGGTTTATTGACCGTCAAAATACATTCTAACTGAGTCATCGCCAGGGGCCGTAACTCGTCCCCTCAGCGGTGAATCCTCAGTGAAGTAACACTACATCCCCCTTTCGGTTGTAAAGTTCTTTACAAGGACAGTCTTTTAGGTGGTCGAACTTGTCGACCGCTTCTTGTATATTTCCCTTGGTCAGGACCTCTGGAACTCTCTAGTGGGATGTTTCTTTGGTTACTGGGAAGATATGTTGAGTCATCATAACAGCTATACATATATCCATATCGAGGGGAACATGGTAAGGTGTTTGCTTCCTGTGGGGTAGCCACCCGAGGGAAGCTGGTTTCTCCGTTCCTTAGGCGCAGATTACTTTTGTTGCGTCGGTGTAGTCCTGAATCTGTCTTAACTAGGACTGACCTTGGTGACAGAGTTTTACTTACTACAGCTGTACTGGTCTTAGGTATCTTGACCCAGACTGGTTGTCCTTTTCAAAGGCAGGACGATGACATTTGTCATAGTTTTGCTTTTGTCTGGCTTTGAGCCGGGTGTCTGCCCTTCTATGTTCCTCGATGTTTTGCTGATCAAATGAATTTCTTTGAGGAATGGTAGGGATCCGTGTTCTTAGTTTTCTATTCATTAACAGCTCTGCAGGACTCTTGCCGTGTTGCAGAGGAGTGCTGCGATAATTTAGCAGTGCTATGTATGGGTCACTTGCTTTCTTCAATAGGTTTTTTATTGTCTGGACTGAACGTTCAACCTCTCCGTTTCCTTGCGGATGATGGGGGCTACTTGTGAGGTGCAGGAAGTCAAAAACATTTGAAAAGTTCCTGAATTCACTAGAACTGAATTGGGGACCGTTGTCAGATATGATTTCTCTGGGATCCCATGCCTAGCGAATATTGATTTGCAATGCTCTATTACTCTGGCTGAGGTGGTTGTCCGTAAATGGGCTATTTCAATCCACCTGGAAAAAAAATCGACAATCAGAAGATATTGGTGTCCCATGAATTCGAACAGATCCATTCCTATTTTCTGCCATGGATATGCAGGTAATTTGGTGGGTTGTAGTCGTTCTGGTGGATATTTTCGTTCTTTTTCACAGATACCGCATTTCCCAACTTTGTCTGTAATTTGTTTAGAGAGGCAAGGCCACCACACACTTTCGCGAGCTAGTGCTTGGCATTTGACAATACCTTGGTGTCCCTCATGTAGACCCTCTAGTATGTATTTTTGAAGTATATTATGAATGACAAGTCGGCTCTGGTACATTAGAAGTCCCTGGTAAACTGTTAGGTCCTGGTTGACAAACCAGTACTGTTTTAGTTCGGGGTCCCGCCTTGCTCTTTCGGGCCAGTGGCCCATCTCATAATATTTTATTACCTGACTGCAGACCTGGTCAGTATTTTGTTTTAGTCGGATATCCTCCAATCGTTTATCACTCGCCGAGATACTTCCTATGACTGAGCGGATAAATGAGTCGGTCTCTGTCTCCTGCTGGATATCCTGTATAACGGGACTACTCCCAGGTGCTCGGGACAAAGCGTCTGCTGTTGTGAGGTATTTTCCCGCTGTGCATATGATCGCATAGGAGAATCTCATTAACCTCATGCGGAAACAGTGAATTCTTGGAGTCAATTCGTCGAGTCGCTTCGACTTCAACAGTGCCAACAGTGGTTTGTGGTCTGTTTCGACTGTGAATTTTGGCATTCCGACCAAGTAGTCCGCAAATTTCTCACAACACCAAGTGACTGCTAGTGCCTCCTTCTACACCTGTGCATATCTCTGCTCTGTTTCTGTCAGAGATCGTGAAGCATAATATACCGGTCTCCAGTCATGTTCTTGCTTCTGCAGTAGTACACCGCCTAGGCCATAGCTAGATGAATCTGCTGATACCCTTGTCGGCTTGTTGGAATTGTAATGAGTCAGTACTGGTGCAGAACTCAGTTGCTTCTTCAGGGTCTGGAATGCTACTTTCTGAGGCTCATCCCAGATCCATTCTGACTCTTTCCTAAGAAGCTCTCGGAGTGGTTTGGTGGTTTCGGCTAGATTCCTAGCAAATTTTCCGACCTGGTTTGCCATGCCCAGTAAGCGTCGTAATTCGGACACATTCTCAGGTCTGGGCAAGTCCATAATTGCTGCTACTTTTTCGGGATCTATTTGTATTCCCTCTTTTGATATAATGTGACCCAGAAACTTTATGTTTCTGACAGAAAATACACATTTATCGTTAAGTGTAGCTCCTGCAGCCTTCATTTTCTGCAGTACTGCTTTTAGTCGCTGGTTGTGCTCCTGCTGGTTTCTTCCACTTATTAGGACGTCATCTATATCACAGATGACTCCTGGTATTCCGGACAAAATGTGTGTCATCTCGCTTTGAAAGATTTCTGGCCCAGAACTTATCCCGAATGGAAGTCGTTTGAAACAGTGTCTCCCATAATGTGTTATAAATGTGGTAAGGACCTGCGATTTTTCGTGTAGGACGATTTGGTAGAAACCGTTGTTGCAGTCGAGCTTGCTAAACACTGTGGCTCCATCGAGCTCGGCCAGTAATTGGTCTGTGGTGGTAGAGGAATTTTTTCCATTTCACGCTCTCGTTTAGCTTGGTAAAGTCGACGCATAACCTAACTTTACCGTTAGCTTTTTGAACGGCGACTATTGGGGCACACCAATCAGTTGGTGATTTGACTGGACGGATTATGTCCTCGTTCTCCAAACGTTTCAGTTCTTCCTGAACCTTCTGTTTCATAGGCAACGGCAATCTTCTAGGGGTAGCAATGGAAAAGGGCTGAGCTCCTGTCTCCAAACGTATCTGGTACGCATGTTCCAGTCTCCCTAGGCCTGTGAACAGTTCTGGGAACTCTTTCTTATACTGGTGCCCTTCGCTTGTCACTCTATTAACTGCTTTCAGCAGGTTGAGGGCTTTGATTGCTGGTCCTCCCAGTAGAGGTTCTTGCAGACTCTCTATAACATAAAGGTCTTGTTGCGAGCTTACTTTTTGCGTGGTCAGTTTTGCCTTCACACATCCTATGAGGTTTATCTCATGATGACCCGGTCCGTACAGTCTTTTGTTTGTGGGTTGGATGAGTGGAGAATTTTTCCTGAAGAACCGGTCCGGGATTACGGTCACATCTGCACCTGTATCCAGCCTAAAATTTATAATCTTGGTACAGGTCTTAGTGATGACTTTAATTTTAGCCTGCCAATTTGTATTATCAATGGTAATTGTACCTATATTTTCGAGAGTGACAGAACCTAAAAAAATGATTTTCTTCTTCCTCTCTTATTTCTCTAACCTTCGCCTTATCGGTTCTGCAAAATTTTGCGTAATGCCCTTTCTTTGAACAAATTCTGCAGCGTGCACCTTTTGCTGGACAGTCATTTCTATTGTGGAATGGAAATTTCCCGCAGCGTGTGCATTTGCTAGGCATTTTAGATTTCGGATGTGGTTGTTTGGTGAAGTTTGTCTAGTAGGTTCGCTTCGTAACCCGGTTGATTTGAGGATCCGCTGCATCGGCACCGGAGGAAATGGTCTGCGTCTGTTGTTTCCAAGTTTCGTAGGCTCTACCTATTTGTAGCCACTTGTCTAGAGTAAGCTGTTTATCAGACAGTAACTTTTCTCTGACGGTATCGCTTCAAACTCCGACAACGATTTGGTCTCGAATAAGCCTATCCTGTAGCTGTCCGAAATTGCAGTTCTTTGCAAGTTGTCGAAGAGCAGCTATATAGGTCTCGATATCTTCCGATACTTCTTGCTTGCGAAGATGAAATGTATAGGATTCGTAAGCTTCGTGCGTTTCGCCCACGAAAAACTCCTCAAACTTCTTCATTACCTTCTCTAGGTCCGTCTTTTCTTCCTCAGAGTTAAACTTCAACCCTTCATATATATCGTAACTATCCTCCCCGATAGTTGCTAAAAATACCGATGTCTGATATGAAGTATCTGCTACTTTAGACAATCTACTAGCGATCGAATAATTGCGAAAATTTCGTTTAAATTTTCGCCAGTTATTAGCAACATTTCCAACGAGAGTCATTCGTTCGGGGGGTGGTATATTAGCAGAATATTGCTTTATATCCGTGTGAGGCATTTTTCAAAAGTATACGATATATATGAGAAAAACAAATTTCTGTACTCACTGTTCTCTCTTTTCTTACTTTTTTTTTGTTTTTGGGACCGTTTTCCGTAAGTTGTTTGTTTATCGATAGTAGAATTTTCTTTCTCTTAGAAAACCTTTGTTTTTCTTACTACGATATCCGATCTTTTACTTTGTTTTTTTGGTCTCCCCAAATTGTATCCCACTTCTGACACCATGTAAAGTTATTGGCTGGGTTAAATAAATAGTAAGACGGAGAGAAGTATAGGATAAGTAACAAGGTTTATTGACGGTCAAAATACATTCTAACTGAGTCATCGCCAGGGGCCGTAACTCGTCCCCTCACCGGTGAATCGTCAGTGCAGTAACACTACACATTATAAATGATTTTGTTCCGTTTTATTTTCCAGACCCCATGATAAGACGACGTGGCAGATGTTGAAAACAAAAACATTTTACCATCTGTGGCTGTTGATGTTCTGCAATAATTACGCGTCGGTGTTGATTGTAACTTTATACAAGGTTGGTTAACGACATAGTCGCCAGTTCTTTTACTGCGGGTTGTTGCACATGTATTAGCTTATCGAAAGGAAGTTGCGTGTTACATGCAGTTTTTGTGTCTTCATCTCTGTTTTTTTCTGCAAGAATCGGCAGCGGTAGTTAGCGCGTTTCACGACAATACCGGTTTGTCTAAAGCAGACAAACTAAACCACACTAAAGAATAACAAAACAAGTACAGGATTGGGTTGTTGTTGTTATTGTTATTGTTATTGTTGTTATTATTATTATTATTATTATTATTATTATTATTATTATTATTATTATTATTATATTATTATTAGTGGTAGTAGTAGTAGTAGTAGTAGTATTAGTATTATTATTATTATTATTATTAGTATTATTATTATTATTATTAGTATTATTATTAGTAGTAGTATTATTAGTATTATTATTATTATTATTAGTAGTAGTAGTAGTATTTTTATTATTATTATTATTATTATTTTCATTATTATTATTAGTAGTAGTAGTAGTATTTTTATTTTTAATTATTATTATTATTATTATTATTATTATTATTATCATTATTATTATTATTAGTAGTAGTAGTAGTATTATTATTAATGTATTATTATCATTATTATTATATTATTATTATTATTATTATTATTATTATTATTATCATTATTATTTTTATTATCATTATTATCATTATTATTAGTAGTAGTAGTAGTATTTTTATTATTATTATTATTATTATTATTATTTTATTATTATTAATATTATCATTATTATTATTATTATTATTTTTATTATTATTAGTATTATCATTATTATTATTATTATTATTAATTTATTATTATTATCATTATTATTTTTATTATTATTATTATTATTATTTTTATTATTTTTTTTACTATTATTATTATTATTATTATTATCTATTTATTTATTTATTCTATCATTATATATTTACTCACACTACAGTAGATGGTGTTCCGTGGAACGCGAATGAGAAGACGTCTCACATATTTCCAGTCTGTTGGATTCTTTTGATCACCATGACAAAGCACGCGGCATTTTTGCAACAGCCGTTTATCGTTGAATTCTGAGAATGATCGATGCCTTTCTCTTGAATTTGACTGACAATAAGTATCATCATGATTCCAGTACTTTATGTGCCCTGCCGATTGAGATCTGGATGGTCGTGTCTTTCCTAGGTCTTTCTATCATTTTTCTACCCTTCACCACCATTCTGTGCGGTGCCAGCGAGGCTGGTACCCTCATATGTGTGGGAAGTATGTTTGGGAGGGGGAGAATTCTTATTATTATTTTCTGATTCCTTCAGACTGTTTTTTTCTTCTTTTACAGACGTATGGCCAAACGTTTATCCGAGATGATTACTTCCTGTCAATGGTAGGAGCCTTCGCGTCCGTTCTCAGCGCTTTCGGTCGTATCATGTGGGGTCTGTTCGCTGACAACACTTCTTTTCAAGTAAGCTGTTTCCTATTTTTGTCTTATTGTCAACTCACCCTTCAATTAAAAGTAACGACCTATTTGTTTTTGTAAATGGGTTAAGTTATCACAGCCATCACATAAACAGAAAACAGAAAAGAAAAAAAAAACAAAGATGACCGACCAATATAAAATGAACAGAGACGACAATGATTTAGAAAGAACAAGCAAGAATGCAGATTTTAACCTTCAAATTAAAAAGGTTGAAATTCAAGAACGCATAGCCATTCCATTCGCGCGTTTAGCGATGAAAATGTTAAACTTAACTTGAAACTTAAGCTTGCCAGACCGACACACTTCTTACGTAGATGCGTGGACGCATCTAAAAATGCTATTTAAAACTTAAGCGTGACAGAGTGACTGCGTAAAGGGGTCGACACTTCTTTTTACTCATTTGCATGAAGCTAAATTAAACTAAATGTAGCCCATATTACCACCCCTTATGCCTCGCAGCTGTGTTCACATATTAATAATGATCAGTTAATTATTTTGTAAATGTATCATGTACATAGAAATATATACTTAACTTTAGATATGCGTTTGATATTTCTATAGAGTATACATACATAGATTTCTATATGTTATATAGACTTTACCATCTCACGACCTCTATTTGATTAACCACATAGACATTTATATCTATCCTTTCTTTTCTATTTTATTTTATATTTTCTATTTTATATTAAAAAATTTTATTATTTTTTGTTTTTTGTATTTTGGTTTTGGACTTTAATATTTTGATTCTTAACGGTCCCAACCACGTGACTCCCTACATTTTGAAATTTAAATTTCTTTTCTTTTCCTTTTTCTTTCTCAATTTCATTCTTTCCAAATATGATCTAGGGTTAAGATCGGATTCTAACTCTGCCTGATGAGATCTCAGTTTGTAATAGCTGTTTATCGGTAACATCGACATGCCAGTGTCGCAGATTTTGTACATGTCTGTGTAAATATATATATATATATATATATATATATATATATATATATATATATATATATATATATATAGTGTGTAGATTTCAATTTTGTGTAGAGAATCTGAATAACAGAGCTCAATGTAATTTAAACAGAGCAAAACAGAATTATAAAAAGAAAAACTATACACACATTAAGGTTGTACACATAATAACTTATTTCGACCCCTTTAATTAGGTCTCCTCAGATGTATAGACAACCACGTCAAAAAAAACAAATAATGAGAGAAATTGATCGTCTTAAAAAGATAAATTCACTTTTTTGATTGGTCTATGTAAAAAGGAGGTAAATGTTAAAATAATCGAGGAGGGGTGACAGAAGTAAGATTAATTTTTTAATATATGCAGAAATATAAAAATATAAAAATATATATAAAAGAATTCTTTTTTGCTATTTAAACAAATAAATCATCTCATTTAAAAATATATATATTAAAAATATATATATATATATATATATATATATATATATATATAATGTATTCAACAAGTACCCCAAATAAGGTAGAGAGTGAAAATCTACCTTAAGATAACATCAGGCTTCAGCCACCATTTATATTGTAGGGCGTCGAAGACTCACTTTTCATTGTCGGAAATCTAGGGGAGGGCGTCACCTTATAATGTTGAAGGTTTAGCAAGAAGGTATCAAGTACCATTTGTTTTAGTTTTTGGTATGACTCGACCGAGGATCGAACCCCAGTCCTCCAGCGCATAAGCAAACACTATCATCATTGTGTCAAATGTGTCGTGTAGAAATGTGCCGTGTATTGATTTACTCCTCTCCAGGAGTTAGGCACAAGGCCAGTTTTTATCTCACTCTTACAAGTAAGATGTGACCTAAGGTTGGGTCTGGAAAGTGGGGTTTATAAATTGCCTGGGCAGTCCCGTCGGCATTCCCCGGTAGGGGCGCCTCAGACAGTAAGCAATAAACTTACTCCTCCCCAAAGAGGAGAGGCGAAACCTGGGAGGGTGGACCTCCTAGACCGGCGTAAATCAAGCCCCGAAGGCCAAGACAATACCAGTCTATGGGGTGCAGTATCCATCGGAACAGATACTACACGTTGATCTTAGCCAAAAGACCAAGAATGATCCTTTGTTTTGTTTTATTTTGAAAAGATATGAACATTTCTAGTCGTTATTTAATGTCGAATCCAGTCATTTTTGTCAAAGTTCTCATGCTTCAAAATCTTATTATCTTCAAATATTCATTCATGGTGTTTGTCTTTTACACGTTATTCATGGTGTTTGTCTTTTACACGTTATTCATGGTGTTTGTCTTTTACACGTTATTCATGGTGTTTGTCTTTTACACGTTATTCATGGTGTTTGTCTTTTACACGTTATTCATGGTGTTTGTCTTTTACACGTTATTCATGGTGTTTGTCTTTTACACGTTATTCATGGTGTTTGTCTTTTACACGTTATTCATGGTGTTTGTCTTTTACACGTTATTCATGGTGTTTGTCTTTTACACGTTATTCATGGTGTTTGTCTTTTACACGTTATTCATGGTGTTTGTCTTTTACACGTTATTCATGGTGTTTGTCTTTTACACGTTATTCATGGTGTAAATCAATGTGCTTTATACCAACGGATGAACTTTCATCTCATGCACAGTGTTAGATAGTAAATGGGGATTCCCAGATGGGACTGGGTTGTAAAGGGGCGGCCTAAAAGAAGGGACGTAAAAGCAGAAGTCGTGAAAAAAAACCTGACTTCCGCCGGAATGGGTATTATTCTCTGGCGACTGAAGTGGGTGGACATGAGTCGTCACCTCTCCCGTGTGGTCCTTCCGTGTACAAGGTAGTAGTCTAACCAGGCACGCGATTTATCTTTCTATCTTGTTGCCTCTCTCTCTCTCCTTCTCTCTCTCTCTCTCTCTCTATATATATATATATATATAGTCATCCACATACAGACTGTTTCGCTGTTTCACAGCTCATCAGTGCGGCTAGACCAGTTAGTGCCTCAAGCCGTCGAGCTGCGATATAACCCCTACGCCATCATG
The DNA here is from genome assembly GCA_963556195.1 of Sepiola atlantica. Classification (NCBI taxonomy): domain Eukaryota; kingdom Metazoa; phylum Mollusca; class Cephalopoda; order Sepiida; family Sepiolidae; genus Sepiola; species Sepiola atlantica. The sequence goes on along the minus strand of OY744549.1, from coordinate 17,799,196 downwards.
CGACACTGACTGAATGTAAGTTGTATCTCAATGTAAACATTGCAAATGCCGGAGCTCGAATTAGTGTTTACCTAATGAGCATTGCCTTTTTTACGCTAATGGCAGTTGGCGATACCCTTACAAACATAAGCTCTACCGGGGGGGGGGGATTATTTTAATACCTACAGACATCGATGTTTCATGCTAAGGCAATCTTCAGTGCAGGAATTCTCGACGGTCGGCGCGAACCCTGATCACAAATCGACACTGATCAGTAGTCAAGAGTCTTAACCCCTCGGCCATAGACAATAAGGTAATAATTAGGGAGGAATTTAACTTTGTAAATAGCGAATCGGCGGCTAAATTTACACAAGCAGTTAGAGTGATCGACGAACGTATTCGGACTGTGCATGCAGCAATTAGTACTGCTTGTTATTAAAGTCACTCAGAGTACCCGGCCTTTGTGTGAAGGGAGCTAATAATAATAATATTTATAAATAAATATTAATTATTTGAATACCTACAGACATCAATGTTTCATGCTAACGCAATCTTCAGTGCAGGAAGCTAATTCACAACGGTCGGCGGGCGCGAACCCTGATCACAAATCGCTACTGATCTGTAGTCAAGAGTATATATATATATATATGTATGTATATATATACATATGTATGTATGTATATATATATATATATGTGTATATATATAAGAGGTTTATGTAGTTTGTTTGAAGCATTGTTTATTAGTATATATAAATGTGATATTTAGAAGGCAATACAATGCAGAGGTGTGACGGATAGACACAAGTTGGAGCAAATAAGACATATAATGGTGGAAAAAATCAAATAGTTTCACCCTTAATACAATGTATACATAAACATATATATATATATATATATATATATATATATATATATATATATATATATATATAGTAATCCAGGTAGAGTAAACATCCACAGGGTAGAAATCCAAAGGGAATCAAACCGGGCTTACAAAAGAGTGCTCAATAAAGATATAGAGCTGTATTGTGATTTTTTTTATTCGAACATGTACAAGGTCTGCTACACTGACATGTCGATGTTATCGATCTACAGCTATCGAGAGCTGAGGTCTCATCAGGCAGAAAGTTTTTTTTTTCCTTCTTTGTTGGACTCCATTTTTTATGGTCTTCACAGACAGGGTAGGATCAAGAAAAAAAAAACTTGCTGCCTGATGAGACCTCAGCTCTCGATAGCTGTGGATCGATAACATCGACATGCCAGTGTAGCAGACCTTGTACATGTTCGAATAAAAACATTCACTATATATATATATATATATATATATATATATATATATGTTTGTTTTTTCACAAATACACATATATCTGTTTATCTACACAATGTTATGTAATACCTCTAACAAGATGGTCTGGTGGAAACTCCGTATGATATTTTTTTTAATATTTCGGGAACTCTTTCTTCTTCAGAACCGTGCTCAACTGAAGTTCAAGTGTGCATATATATATATATATATATATATATATACTAGACCACCCGTGACCCGTTGGGTCAGTTTGTTATATTAGCTATGGAATTCATGTATGTGCGTGACACTTGTGGAGAAAGCAAAAAAACTATTTGATGAAATTAAATGTAATTGTTTAAAAAAGAATATAGATAGATTTCTATGCGTCGTTCTGTTTATTATAATTGTTTTTTGTTTAAATTATAGTTACTGAATTATAAGTGGTTGGCCATACTTATAGGTAAATATGCACTGAACAGGTGAGAAAGGAAGGGGGTACAACCGGCTGTCTCGCGTACGTAACGAAAACAGAGGGAGTAGGAGTGGTGAAATCTGTGAGAGGAAAAGTGGGAGGTGGTTTCGTCACCGCCGCTATTGATATTAATAATGATTGTTATTGTTTTGTTTGTTTGTTTTTGTTTTTTAAAAGGGTGGAGCTTTTTTGAAACTGCGACAGACTTTACAAAGTCCTGCCGTTGAATGTTTTTAGCCGTGGAGAAAACAAAAAAACTATTTGATGAAATTAAATGTAATTGTTTTATATTTAAAGCGATATAAACATTTCCAGAATGAAAAATTTCATGCGTTCGTTAATAAAAGGAGTTCAACGGAATTGGAATAACAGATTGGAAGACGATGCTATTTACGCATGCGCAACCGGATGTTGAAAACCGGAAAGCTGAAAGCTGATTGCAAACATACAAGACCCATAGACTTTTAGTAGTATACTAGACCACCCGTGACCCGTTGGGTCAGTTTGTTATATTAGCTATGGAATTCATGTATGTGCGTGACACTTGTGGAGAAAACAAAAAAACTATTTGATGAAATTAAATGTAATTGTTTAAAAAAGAATATAGATAGATTTCTATGCGTCGTTCTGTTTATTATAATTGTTTTTTGTTTAAATTATAGTTACTGAATTATAAGTGGTTGGCCATGGCCATACTTATAGGTAAATATGCACTGAACAGGTGAGAAAGGAAGGGGGTACAACCGGCTGTCTCGCGTACGTAACGAAAACAGAGGGAGTAGGAGTGGTGAAATCTGTGAGAGGAAAAGTGGGAGGTGGTTTCGTTCACCGTCGCTATTGATATTAATAATGATTGTTGTTGTTTTGTTTGTTTGTTTTTGTTTGTTTGTTTTTGTTTTTTAAAAGGGTGGAGCTTTTTTGAAACTGCGACAGACTTTACAAAGTCCTGCCGTTGAATGTTTTTAGCCGTGGAGAAAACAAAAAAACTATTTGATGAAATTAAATGTAATTGTTTTATATTTAAAGCGATATAAACATTTCCAGAATGAAAAATTTCATGCGTTCGTTAATAATAAGAGTTCAACGGAATTGGATTAACAGATTGAAAGACGATGCTATTTACGCATGCGCAACCGGATGTTGAAAACCGGAAAGCTGAAAGCTGATTGCAAACATACAAGACCCATAGACTTTTAGTAGTATATAGATATATATATATATGTATATATATATGTATATATATATATGTATATATATATATATATGTATATATATAGGTATATATATATATGTATATATATATATGTATATATATATATATTTATGTATATGTGTATATATATGTATATATATATGTATATATATGTGTATGTGTATATATGTATATATATATATATATATATATATATATATATATATATATATAGAGAGAGAGAGAGAGAGAGAGAGAGATAGAGATAGACCCTCTATCTCGTATATTGAGCTAAACCTCTTCACTATAGGTTCCATTTACTAAAAGTTTTACTTTTGGTTTATATTTGATCCTACTATATATATATATATATATATATATATATATATATATATTATGGACTCTCCCGTCGATTTCGACGTATGAGTGCCCCGCCAGGGGCTGCCCGCGCGTGAATTTGTAATTGCAAGGGTTGCGCAATCCTCAACAACCGCTCTCCCGAGTCGGCATTGCTTGATTCCAATGGCAAGTAGTAATACAGGACGATTGGAAACAATGCCGAGATAAGCAGAGAGCACATACAGCACCTGCTATTCCCAAATATATATATATATATATATATATATATATATATATATATATATATATATATATCACGCATGCGATGTTTAAAACCAAACAAAAAGTGGCGACGTAGTTTCAATCAACAGCCAGGCTTACAACGTGTGTTACAGCGAAAATACCACAGGTATATAACGGTGTATATACCAAACGGTAAGGCATTACGTACAAAATGAGAATGTCTATTCACGCCATATATAGCAGACAAACAGGTAGCAGCACTCCAAGTAAGAGTGCATCAGAAGCTAAGAGATAAATCGAAGCTACCCAAAACTAAAAGGATGGCAGCCTCATCAGCAGAAAGAGTATAATTTCATGAGTAAAGAACAGAAAGAGGTTACTTTGCGTTTCCGAAATTGTTCGCAAATTGAACCTCACAACGAGATTTAGTTTAATATCAAAGCATTAGGAACATCTCAAAGCGTTTGATAATCTTAATGTCTGTGCACAATTCCTACCGGTGACATTAAACGTGCTCCACTTTCGCGTAAAATAGTCGATATGACGTAAAACCGAGAGAGCTAACATAAGATTACTACACTTTTTTATTTGTTTATTTTTGTTTCAATTTTCGCTATTCAGATTTCTCAGATGTGTATAACGGCCAGCATCACTTGCCTCTTCAGTCTGTTCCACATCAGCGAATTGGGCGGCAAAGTTGTCTTCTTCATTTTCGTGTGTCTCATATTTCTATGCTTCTCCGGAACATACTCAACTTTCCCATCCATCTCGATGAAATGCTTTGGATCAACCCACTACGCAGCAAACTACGGATTACTCTGCACAGCTCTTGTGAGTAACCCATTTTCTCACTCCCCCCCCCCTCTCTCTCTCTCTCTCTCTCTCTCTCTCTTTCTGTATATATATATATATAGAGAGAGAGATAGAAGAAAAAAGAGTGATAAATATGCGACGATTGTCCAAATTTATTTAAAATTTCAATTGTTCAATGCAATGGTTGTCAGTAATAAACTAGTGTTTATTTTTCTTTCCTTAAGCCAAGGCTTTTCAAAGATCGAAATCTTATCATCAGAGGATAAATACAGATGGATAAGTTGGCTTTCGAAAAAAATAAAGTTCAAATATTTCAAAAATATGAGAATTATTATTAAAAATTATTAAAATAATTTTTGTTAAAAAAACGTATTGAATGAAAAGAAAAATTGCTCTATCTCGTATATTGAGCTAATCCTTTTCACAATAGGTTCCATCTACTAAAAGTTTTCACTTTGGTTTATTTTTATCCTATATATATATATATATATATATATATATATATATATATATATATATATATATATATATATATATATATATATATATATATGTGTGTGTGTGTGTGTGTGTGTGAGATCTTTTGAAGGCCTACCAAAGCATTCCGTTCATGAGACCAATCATCACCACAAGACATTTTCTATTTTTCCTTTTTATCTTTCTACTTTTTTCTTTTTTCTTCTCTTCTAAAGTGACCTCAATTAAGGCAACGCCACATTGTGCATTGTCGGTTGTTAAACCTTTATCTCAGATACTTAATTTCCCTGATGATCTGCCAAGCAAGTACCTGCTTGGTAGTGAAACACGTGTAGGAAAAAAACTCTTTAATTTTGAATATATATGAAAAATAAATAATCTTTGAATGAAAAAGTCTTTTGTGGTAATGATTGGTCTCATGAACGGGATGTTTTGGTAAGCGTTAAAAAAAATCACATATAAATGCTCTGTACCCTGTAATCGAGTATCATCGAGCTTGTTTTATTGAATCATCTATTTAATAAATGAAATATATATATATATATATATCACTTTTACTTAACAACACTTTCTCTGAATTATTCAGCACTGTGTCAGTTGCAGTGCTTACTCTCACTTGTTTATTGATCGTCTCTATGTATGCTTTCTGTTTCCTTTTCTCTCTGTCTTTTTCTCTCTCCCTTTTGGGTACGTGATCAGACTAGTTTATACCGTCGAAGCGTAAACATGGTATATGTCAAAACATGCTATCAGAAAAAGAAACAAAAAATGACAGTAGGTAAAGGAACAAGTTAAAAAAGACTAAATACGTAGATGTCAATGCTACTGCTTGTTCAGTAATTTTAGACTGGGCCAGTTTTGAGGAGAGACAGAGGAGCGTACAAGAGTATATAGGTCATTAGGACTCTCGTAAATAAAAAAGTCTGATTTTTTTAAACAAATTATCGTAACGATTCTCTTTAATATATCTCTTAACTATTTATTTAAAACTAATTGAATTAATAACGTTTATTTTGAATCCAACAGACCAAAGTGTATGCTTGTCCGAATGGATACCAACATTGACTATGGAATGTCCAATGTCAAATTGCCATCCTTGGTCGGCATTAACCCTGTGTGGGCGCGTTGAGGAAGTTTCTAGGGAATATTAAATTCGCCAGCGGTCCCCAATCGCATGTATATTCCGGTCAGGGTAAATGATTTTGACAATCCTAATTTTTGCATGGAAGTATTACCACCCCCCTTATACAACAGCTGGTTTACTTGGTCCCCCATCTGGTACTGACCAGATTCAAAGTCGCTTCAATTCCGTGATCTAATCAGAACTGGTGGATCAATGTGATTATGCCCTACTGATATCGAATTAGGTCTATTATGGTTATTTACGCACATGTATTGTTGGTAAATGCATGAGCCCCCTTCCCCTCAAAAAGCTAAAAAACAGCAACCTGTGTTCAATTAATAGTAAACAATGTATTGTGTGCACTACATGGACGGCGGCACCGGGGGTGGGGCAGGGGGGGCTCAAGCCCCCCAACTTTTTGACTTGCCCCCTCACTTTACGGTCATCAATAATGAAGTTATATATGCATGTGTTTAACCGCCCCCCACACTATTTAGGAGAGCCCCCCCCCCACTTTTATACCTGTCCCGCCGGTCATGCATTAAGTTTTGTATTTAAGCATTATTTAACCCAACAAAGGGTTGATAAGCCGTAAAAACGCGAGAACAAAACTTCTTAATTTTCAGGATATATTTCAATAATGTTGTATTTGCATATATTTTATTCTTGAAAAATGATATAATGTTAATTGTGTCTACGTTTTTTGTTCTTAAGTCACTGGTTTTCTTAATTTTTTGAAGTTTACTTTGATTTCTGACTAGTACCATTCTCGTATACTAAATAACCCATTTATTATTAGCCACAAAAAGACATCTGTATCATATAGTGCGTATAATGAACAACATCCCTCAACCTTTGGTCAAGATAGTTTACAGATACATCTGATGACTGAAAGAAACAGGCAAACTCTACAACATGTATTCAGTAATGTACAATACAAAAGTTCATATATACGTGACCCTATTGTCTTCCTAGTGATCCTGTTACTGTAAAAACAAAATAAGGCAAGTAATTGGCATAATTAATTTAGCTCTGTGTGTGTGTGATAACGGCTTTGTAGAAAAGGACCTCCAAACGCTGTCTGTTGATCGTTGTCTGGTCGTTTCAGTCCCAGTGACAACTTACTTTGAACAACGCCAAGTCAGCCATCTTTCCAAAACGAACGCTGACTGACTCTTGTCTACTCCGTCTCCTGAATATATCCACATTTAACCGGAAATTCTAAATGTCTGTTTTTTTTCTCAGTCACTTCCAGCTGGTCATCGGAACTGACCACATCCGTACCTTCTCCGACCACCAAAAAAAGTGACAACGAACGGCCAGGACGCTATCCCGTCTAGGGAGGCCACTTATCTTATTTCTTCATCATTTTTTTCCTCATGTGAATTATTCCAAAAGATTCTTTGATGTCTCATCTGCGGGTCGAGGGCGAGGAGTCTATAGTATCACATCATTACTGTAATACAATGAAAACCAACGCAATACCACAAGTTTACATTGACAAGGATAACACATTATCAAAAGAAGGAATGATGAAGTTTGTTCTTACAATATAAATATTTTTTTATTGGAAACTCAATTAAGACACGACAACATAAGTGTTCGTAAAAGGAATGTATTGGAATTCATTTATGCCCCACTCACTGATTGCCTGTCGCATTTTCCTGTTCACTGCGTTGGAGAATGTTCTGGCTAAAGGCAGGTATTTGTTTGTAAAGACTAATTGAGTACACTTTTTATGTTTCGGCACTGTATGCCTTTAACTGTGTTAAATAGCGCGCATCTGCTGTGTTCGTTGAGCAGTGTGTGCGTGATTATCTGAGCTACAATAGTTTGTGAATGTCACTCATCTGTGCCATTTTTCATGTGCCATTCAGCCAACAGAGTGTATCGTACATACGTGTAATTGTCTCTAAAAGAAAAGGCAGAGAAGAAAAAACATCTCTGTGTTTGCATTTTTATAGTACGCGTTGCAATTCTTTAATTGGCTGAACCTGCTGATATGAGATTTTTCCAATCGAAAGTCGATACGTAATAACCAGATTCATTGCCGCGCTGCTTCTCCCAATACAATGAATATTTACGTAACTTTTTTTTTTATAATATCTTACATATTGACGATGTCCGGAATCGAATCTCGATATATTTTTATGAACAACAAGTATGTAACTTAACTTGTAACAGATGATTGTTTTAATGTACAACAAGTATGTAACTTAACTTGTAACAGATGATTGTTTTAATGAACAACAAGTATGTAACTTAACTTGTAACAGATGATTGTTTTAATGAACAACAAGTATGTAACTTAACTTGTAACAGATGATTGTTTTAATGAACAACAAATATGTAACTTAACTTGTAACAGATGATTGTTTTAATGAACAACAAGTATGTAACTTAACTTGTAACAGATGATTGTTTTAATGAACAACAAATATGTAACTTAACTTGTAACAGATGATTGTTTTAATGAACAACAAGTATGTAACTTAACTTGTAACAGATGATTGATTTATTTAGTAACATAATTTCATTTAGTTAACACTTAAATTATTTCTCAAAATGATATTGATACAATATGATATTGTTTATTATTTGGGGAGATAAATTCTCCAAAAAAGCATTTAAACTTATAGACTACCTAAGTTCTTTCTAGTGTTTTTTTTTTGGGGGGGGGGGTAGAGAGGGGTTGCTTTTTACTACAAAATTTTGGGTTTATAATCTTTTGTAGTAAATAACGCACAAGCAACTATTTTGGGTGAAGTTCTAACAATGAATGAAGTAAATGCAGACGTGTGGAAGCTATTAAGGCGTGTACGTTCTTATTTTGCCTGCAACGCGTCGTTTGGTGGGTGGATCAAATTATATTTAGTTTTGTGACGACTGTGTAAGACTTGTGGAACCACGCAAGGAATATCAGAAAGACGTTTGCTACTGAATCACAGTTTTGTGAAAGACATCAAATGAGCAACACGTGAATGATTCTTCGGTTTTGCTTGTCTGTATTCATTAGAAATACATATTTTATATGAGGAAAATATTTCAAAGTTAACAGTTATCGCCTTCATAACAAATTAGGTGATAATATTTTGGACAGTGATAGAAAGTCGAATAATTATAGAGAAAGCAAACATCGAGGGGTAGGCACAGTGGCGTAGCTAGACCTTTTGCCGCCCGGGGCGGTAGTAAAATTTGCCGCCCCCCCCCCGGCATTTGGGTGCCCGGAAAATTCGTCCATGGATAATTCGTCCATGGAAAATGTTTTGCTAGGTAGGAAAACTGGTCCATTATTATTAAGTTAACATTATTCTTAATTTTCATACCTTGCGAAAATTAGTTCTACGGTATCTAATTTTCCTAAATTCAATTAAATTAAAATTAAAATATGAAAACTGATTTTTAATATTTTTTATTCATTTGAGATTTTATCTGTTTTCCTTTTGTTTTAAGTAGATGGTGGGGGTTGCCCGGGGTGATTTTGTCCGATCCCCCAGCTAGCAATTGTAAAGTTTACAAGGAGTTATAAAAAGTATGCTTACAAAAACAAACGTTTGGACAGTAATAAAATTAATGAATTCAAACTTTCGCATCTAATGTTATTTCCTCTTTGATGTCGGTGTATATACACCCAAATATCCAACTTTCTTTTCGCACCTATTCGATAAAAATTTATATGAAAGCTTGTGTACATGCAGCTTCAGTAGCGGTTCACTCTGTTACATTTTTTGGCACACTGGACCGGTTATTCTCGTTCTTTTCTGCATCTACACATCGCTGGGACATCTTGATTCAGTTGACCGGTCTAAGTATCAAACGGACTGTGGATACTAGATGGAGTAGTCGAGCAGATGCTGT